>VZSF01009539.1:0-121713 GCA_013398295.1 Chionis minor
GTTGAATATGTTCCTGCTCATTGTAGGATGGTTGGTCTAGATGACCTTTAAAGATCCCTTCCAACTCAAAATTCTGTGATTCTATGAGTCTATGAAACTCAAAGATGAACTACCTGCCATAAAATCCCTCTGTAAATAACTCAGGAGAGTGCAACAAAACTCTTGTGCACTCTGCAGACTGGTGGCATTTGTTTTCAGAAATACTCTGGAAACAACATCTTAATGCATAGAGGGATGTCTTTGCTGTAGAAGATGCTAAAGATAAATATTCAGGTAGTGAAAATAGATGCCAACATAAAATGGACCCCAAACTCATTGTCCCTGAAGGAAGAAGCTCATTCACCTACTAGAAAGCAGAAGGGTGTTCAGTTTTAATTTTCCAGATGCATCTATGGAGTTTGTGCAAAACATGAAAACATGAGCTGTGAGAAGACACAGTCCTGAGAATGTTTGAGAAGCCTGTTCTTGAAGACTATGTAGAAAACAGCATACTGCATGCAAATATGTTGGAAGAGATTTCTCTTGTCTCAAACACAGTAGGGAATAAACTTCTGGAAGCCATGGCAGAAGACAAGACATTGCAGAAAGCTATTAACACTGTCGCTGAAGGAAGGCTTGGGAATTACATATCAATTCAAATCAGAGCTTTCTGTAATTGATAGGATAGCATACAGATGCAAAAATTAGTAGTTCCAAAAATACTACAGCCCTGAGGTATTGTATAGAGTTTGTGAGATCTTGAGAAATGTATTGCAGTGGTCACAAATTAACGCAGAGATGAAGAAAATTGATAAATAGATATGCGTGAAATGTGTCGATGATTTCTACCTTAGAGAGAAAAAACAATGATGATAGGTCAGATACAGTGGACGTGTTGGATTGTCCAGGGTACTCCGAGACTGCATAATTAAACAGTATTCTATTAAGGTGTCGTGTAGGAAACAGTAAAGCTTTATTTGGCAGATGCGAGCTTCTAGAAGTGGTCATATTTTGCAATGGTCCTTACTTAATTGACAGCACTTTGGAGAATTTTGAAGAGTTGGTGAATGTCAGAATTTTTCAGTCAAATGATTTGAAGCAAAGTGGAGTTAAGGGAGTTAAAAAACATGTGTATATATATTTATTTATGTGTATAAAACCATTACAGGCTCTGCAAAAGATCTATATCTCACTCTGCTGGACTTAAGAAGACTGCCTTTAAGGCAGTCATTGCTAGGTGAAATTTTGCTCAGAAAGCTGAGAATCAGACTGCCTTGCGTATTCAAATCTAGGCTGGGAAGCTGAGCTGATCTTAAGGCACAGATAGATAGACAGATGTATAAAAATACATGTACAAAATCAAGCGATAGCTGTGGAGCTCAGTTATTAGAGGCTCTGTGGCTGATGACCCCTGAATGCTGTTTTAGTGGCAGTTGAGCATAAGCTGCAATGCAAGAAGAATTTCTGTTTGCAAAAGGGGGGAGATGTAAAGGGCTTACATTCAGGTTAATCTAGGAAATAGAGGCCAAGAGAACGTGTTAAGAGCACATTCTCCAATCTCCTACTGAAATATAGTCTTGTGAAACTTTTTTTTTTTAAAAGTATGAATCTTGCTACAGGTCTGGACTGTTGAGGAACCCCGAACACCACAGTACTAAGCTCTTTGGGGATCTCACAGCTCAGTGACTGTAGTTAAGTATACACTTGTCACTGCTCTGCCTTGAGAAGAGTAAATATAGCTATTAGAAGCACCAGAGAAATGCCCGTACTAATAGTTGGAGCACATAGCACTTTCTTTCCTCTAAAGACTGAAAAATGAGCCCCATGGCAATTACTGATAATGAACTTGAGCGTGTAATCCAAGTAGGGGAGACTTTTATAAATGTCTAACATGCTGCTGATGAATACTGCTTTGATTAAAGCATTCTTTAGTTCTCCCAATTCCCCCACATACAGGCATCCATTTGCCTTCACGTGTCTCTATACAGGATTGTGCCACCCTTACCCCATGCTTCCTGCATCTGCTTGCAGACTGCTCCTCTTCTTCCTTACCTTAGACTTGTACCTGGGACAGGGACTTTTTCTTTCCTTCCTGTATGTCAAAACCAGCTGATGACTAAGGTTGTCAGCTTCTTGATGGTGGCACAAAGCAAGTCATCAACATTGCAATTGGTTGCCCAGAGAGGTGGTGGATGCCCCATCCCTGAAAACATTCAAGGTCAGGCTGGACAGGGCCTTGAGCAACCTGATGGAGTTAAAGATGTCCCTGCTCATGACAGGGNCTGCTATAGCCAGATCTTGCTTAGGAAAAGACCTTATCAGGACTGTTGCTTTTACCATTGCAATGGAGAGCTCTGACATGTCACACACTCTCTCAAGGACATTGAAGAGGGAGAGAAAATGTCACAGCACTGGACAGGGCAAATGGAAGTCACCTGCGTGTGGTGCATTACCAATGATTGCTGTCCTTTTTAGATCACTCTCAGTTCATCCAAATACAGCACCAATTGAAGTGATAATGACTCTTCTTTCAATGGCAGCTTTCATTCTAAGTATTTTGACATGTCAGTAAGAGTTGCTTCAAAATGCCTGCAATAAATACACATTCAAAGCAATACACTCGGCTGTAAAGTCCATATATGTTCTCATCAGCTGTTTTTTTTACTGAATAAATGCGAGGCATGAACAATACTCACTGCATTTTCCACAACTCTGTCTCCACACTCACACACACGTGAGCATGTGCACACTCACATTCTCTCTTCCCTGCTTTCTGAAGAGATCGGACTGAGGTTTTCCAAGAGATGCAGACAACCTGTACGCTTCCCACTTTGCAGCCATGGCCAGTTATGCTGCCTCACTGTGCCATGTCTCTCCAGGCAAATGCATAATGGATTCCTCTCTTACGAACAGGATGCCCACAATGTCTTTCTGGAATCAACCTTATAGGAAAAATAAAGATAATTCTGAATATCAAGAGTCCTCAATATTCTTATTGAGTCACCTTCCTTGGGATGTGCTTTCTACAGCATAAGAAGGTCAAATACCAGGCTTGAAGTCACAGGAAAGCATGCAATCAAAGCTCTTGCTCACCATCATCTTTTGGGTGAATGGGGATATGTCTGAGCCCTCTCCAGCAGGTAGGAGATCTCTGGATGAGGAACATAAGAGGTCAGAAAGGGGACAGAACACAAGCTGGTATGATCGAGCAGACCCAGCCTGAGTTAGACCTTAAAAGGAGCTGTCTTGGTTCTAAATTTGCTTTGCTATGGCTCAGCAGAGAATCTTTATGTCTCTACCATGTGGCCAGGACATTTTAAAGCCAAACTTGGCTGAAAAATGTGGTCTCACATATATCTGCTTTAAGTACTTAGAGATCTCCTTTGGCCCTTGAGACCTCACAGTCTTTAATACAGTTATCCTTAGGTCCATGCTAGACGTGCTTTTATCTTCACAGACAAGGACCTGATATCCAGAGACCCTCAGTTATCGCACAGGATGGGATACTTATTTTTAGGCACTCGCATTGAGATCTGGTGATCGCAAGCCCTACTAACTGCCGTCTCCTGTTGGTGGTGCAGCTGGTTTGCTTTGGGATGGGGGACGCACTTCTTTTACACCAGAAATCAGGGTCTGAAGCCCCCCGCTCTATCAGTATCATGGTGTCCCCAAATTTTGGCAAGCAATGAATGTGACATGGATCACATTTACTGCCAAAACTTGTATCTTGTACAATGTGGGTTTCAGAGTACACATTTCAAAATAGCACGAACCAAGATTGAGGCTTCATGGATGCTCGAAAGTTTTAAGGCTTCTTTATAGCCACATGGAATAGGTACAAAATTATTTGCATCCAGGTCATGAGATGAGGGTGATGGCCCAATTTGCATATTCCTTTCATAAGAATATTGTTTATAGCTGATTCAGTGGTTAGTCTGGCTGACTCAGTCCAGCAAGACAGGGCATTCCAGAGGCATCTTTAGAAAACAAAGGCTGAAGCCTTGTCAAAAAGGATGTGTTAGTGTAGGAGAGTAATGATATCTAGGGAGACTTCACCCCAAGTTACCATGAGAGTTTTCATGAAGAATTCTTTTCTCCTTAAGGGTAATGAAGGCATGATGTAACTTCACCAGACCACAGACACCCAGAGGGCTCCAGATTTTCTTCCAACTTGAAAGTTTGCAGACCCAATCCAACAACTAATGGTCTAGCCCATGATTTTTATGTTTTTTTCCCAACCAGATTCTAGTCATTCAGTTGGTGGGGGACAAATAAATTGCTTTATCTTTTCAGGCTTCATCAAATTCAGAGTGACACTTGCCTTCTTGGTAAATGGCTAAGAGAGATACAGATGAGAAGGGCTATCAAAGAAAAAATGGGGATTATTGAGTTCGTCTCAGCAGACATCTAAAACACCACTCACCGTGGTCCCTTTGACTCATTCATACTTTCATTTAACACTTGTGGCCATCATGTTTTGCCCTCACTTTGCAGTCCACACAGGACAGAGAAAAGCCCACTGAAAACATCTGCACATTGTCAGACTTGTGCAGATCCATCATGCCAAAGGATGGGTGGTATGGCTTGCTTAATAAACTTCCTGCCACAGCAGGGCTCTTGACCGACAGGACAACTCAAGTTTTCAGGCTTCTCTGAAGGTATGTAGGTGTCACATATTAGTCTATGTTAAGCAGGAAAAGAGATCAGAGGAATGTGGTTTCTTCTGGTTTTGATTCCATGCAGAGACTAAATTATCTTCTATGTGGATCAGCTACTAGAGGAGAAGAAATCACTTAGTGAATGTTATTGTACTTATTTGTATTTCCCCAGTGCCTGTAAAGTCCTGCTTGAAGGCACTGAGCAAATACAGACAAAAGATTGCTTATAACCTGAAAGTAAGGGGAGAAAGGTCAGAGATGTAGGTACAAAGAGTCAAGCAGCACATTTTTAATGCCTGCTGGAGACATGCAGCATGTTGTTGGCCTGAACTTCTTGGTTTGACACCTTCAGACATTACATTCCTGAGGTGTTCTCAGCAAATTCCACCACCTCAGTGCTGACTGGGAAGAGTCAGTAGCAAATGAAGATCAGTTTGCAGTGTGGGATTTCATTATGCATGTGTTCTCTTTGTAAACCCATCTAAATCCACAGAGGGCTGATAGCAATGAATGATGTCACCCTCCTCGCATGAGCTGCTCTGATCTAATCCAGCAAAACAGTGAACCAGCCCCCAATGTATTCATGGTGTCGGAAGACTGAGCATGTACTAAGCCCAGGGCAAGACGGACGGAAGGGAACTTTCCTTTGCATCCCATTATCACAAAGACGATTGCTGGGCACTCTGAAATCCAGATAACAGCTATGAGTTTTGGACAAGGTGTGTGGGGTCTTCTGGGAGGACTGTTCTTAGGCAGGTTTGGGGAAGAACCATCAGCACAGCAGAGGTGTTTACTGAGGCAGCTTTGTTATGGTTTATATGCTTGTCTCCAGATCAGACAAGGTGCAGGGTTTTTGTCCAGTGAGATAGGCCCGTGTGAGTACATGCTAGTGCAACACAAAAAGCGAATTTTCACTCTTGCGTGTCTCCAGCACTCTTCAGTGCCTCAACCTTATTGCAAATGCACTGGAGAGGGAGACACCTGTGAGTCATGACTTCTCGTGCTCCTGGAACAAATCTAAAGTATGCAGGTGGAGGCATATCCAAAGTATGCACTTGGAGGAAAGGCAGTCCTCTGCATGCACTGCAGCTATTTTAATAGTAAATGGGAAATGAAGTTAGAGCTGTGTACAAGGGCTTGTTCCTTAGGTGGTCCTGAGCACTTGGCTGCAAAACTATGACGTGAAAACACAGTCTAAACAGGGTTTAGCAGAGACCACCTGCATTACCCCCCTGGCCCTGTTCATGCATCACTATTGGTTTATGAATATTTGGCAAATACTAGGAATATTTCTTCCAGAATCCCTTTCGCATCATTTTTTCACTCCAGGACAACTGTGTGTAACAACTTCTTTCTGGCAGCTCTGGGTATATTGAAAGCTTTTGGATATCAGACAGTTGCCTATTAGCAAGCACTAACTTCTGTCCCTCAGATTTAATTTGACCCAGACTATTAGGATTGCCCAACAATGGCCTTTTCTGCCAGCTGAACACAGAGGGATGGTCTGGTGCCCACCTCAGGTTTAGATCCCTGTTCTGCAGGTGTTGGTCACATATTAGCACATTTTGCAATGGCCTTTCCCAGCCGTTTACATGGCCTATGTGCTGGAAGGAAGACTGACTCTGGCATGAAGAGAGCCATCCACCTTTGCAGGCAAAACAAGGCTTGTAGAGAGACAGCCTCTCACACACCGTGACATGTTGCACTGTGATATGTCTGGTCAGCAGAAGACCTCTGATGTGCAGCAGGCAGACGGGGTGGCAGAGCAGAAGGGATCCCACAGCATGGAGGATGCATGAGCACAGGAGAGCATGAGGGGAGTGAGAGGCAGGAGCCTTCTGCATCATACTTGTACTCATTGTGCAAGATTTGGCAGGCCTGATTTAGAAGAATTATGTAAAAGATGTCCAACTAACCTAAGGGGGCCATAAACCACTCCTGTTGCTTTGTTGGAGATTCTGGGTGGCTATTCTCCTCTTAGCAGCAAATATTGTAAAAGCAAACACCAAATATTCTGGAGTCAACAGCTTGTCATGGAAATAATAACAGTGTTCATCACTCCCTAGGACTGTGTGTGAATCAGGATTCACACCTAATACATACAAAAACTGGAGGGGACGGGGACGTATCCCATAGCCCCAGGTTGAACAGCATCATGAGAAACGATGTGATTCCTCCTAAAACATCTGAAGCCCAAGTGTTGGTTGGATCAGAAAGGCAGAGTGGCAAGGCCCCGTGTTGGTGCTTCTCAGGCATGTTGTTCACTTTTTCCAGACCCCATAGGGCCACCTTCATACTTCTGTACCCTAGACAGAGATGCATTTCCTTGATGAAGGAAATGGTCTCTTCGAAGGAGAGTCAGACCTCCTTGTTCAACAAAATGCACTTTGAGGTACCTGTATAGGAAGAACCGAGGGTTTGTTAAGGCAATGGCAAGAGCCATATTTTTATCTTCCTCCTGCACATTAGGAGAAACTTTATGTAAAGTGTCACCGAGGTAAGCAAGAGGAGAAACAGATGTGGAGCATAGCTACAAACAGGATGTGAAAATAAACTCATTACTCCATCTGCCCACTGTAAACAGCGTGAAATTAGCAGCAAGCGAGGAATAAAAATCCAGACAAATGGCCTTTTAAAGAGAGCAGAGGGAGCTGCAAGATCTGCTATTAGAAAAGCAGAGGCACAGAAAGCCCAAGCCATACACAACCCCTGGTCATTCAGGGGCAGAGGTGGACAAAAATCCCATGGTCGAGAGTCTACAAGGTGCTATTTTTGAAGGCAAAACCAGAAAGGCCACTCCAGCTTTGGAAGAGAAGACTTGATTTTGCTTTTGTCCCTGCCAGTTAGGAAGCGTCATCTATTTTATAAGTCACAGAGA
Source organism: Chionis minor (assembly GCA_013398295.1). Lineage (NCBI taxonomy): Eukaryota > Metazoa > Chordata > Aves > Charadriiformes > Chionidae > Chionis > Chionis minor. Next base: position 7,516 of record VZSF01009539.1, read on the forward strand.
TTTATTTTTTTCCCTAAGAGGCACTCTCTTAATGTTCCATAAAATTACTCTCTCAGGGGTAGTGCGAGGAGGAAAACGTGGTGTTATGTTGTCTCAGTTGCAAAGACATCGCTAACAATAAAAGCCCCTGAATGATTTGGTTTTTAAGTGACATGATTATGGAATGGGTCATTCGTGACGCTCCACTTCAAGTTGCTTCAAGCACCTCTGTCATAAAGTCTTGAATGGGGGTGTTTTATGCTTTGGGCTTGGGCTGTAAATATTCACCCCTGGCCTTTGTTCTATGAAGCAAGTCTCAGTCTGAGGATATATTTACTTAAGATTTTGCAGGAAAATTTCTCAAATGGTCAATCTGCTTGATTTATTTAAAGCGGGGTCCCAAAGTATTTTACAGCTTTTACAGGCTGGCTGTGTTTATAACCATCCTGGGGAGTATCTTCTGCAATTCATGTAGCGGAGAGGGGGAAGGAGGGTCATAATTTCTATTTTAACCTACTTTTCTAGCAGCTGACATGACACTGACAAAGTCATCTCTTCTAGAATAAAACCTGCCATGCTTTATCTTCGTCCAGAGGAGATCCTTTGGAGAAAGCCAGAGCAAAATAAGCTAAGCACTTCCCCCCACCGGATTCTGTTTAGATATGTGCATGGAAAATTCAGTGGTGTCTGAAAGCAAAGACTATGAGCACCTCCGGCTCATTTTATGGATCTCAGTGAAATTGCAGACCAAATGATATTTCAAGGAAACTGGTTCCTTGTGTTCAGAGTTCTTCAAGATATGGCAGCCCAAGGCAGTTTCCTACATGTTGGAAATAATTTCTCCACATTTGGCAGATCCAAACAAGCCTTGAGTGCTAAATAAACCAGGTCTATGAATAAATCAGGGGTAGGAGAACTCAAATTTCAGGTGTTGTGAGATTTGAAATAACTGAAAGCTTGACGTTCGCCATGAGGTACTTTGAAATAGTCTGGAGTTTGATGAAAGTTTTTTACATTTGAGACGCCATTGGGATATTTCAAGGAGGAAACCTCCTGGTGGGTTCACCCAAAGTTTGTAATAAACATAATTGAAATATCTGAACTCCAGCTGCTACCTTCTACTCTAATCAAGAGCAACAGAAGTAGCTCCTACTTAGCAAACACTCTGCAGCTGCTGAGGGAAGAGAAATGGATATACTGGGCTCAGACTCTGAACTCAGAGGGCAGTTCAGGGCAGGAGAGGTAACAGGGGGAAGGAGGAAAAAGGGGCTTTGGTGGAGTGATCAGTAGACTCTTGGAGAGACAGCAGATCTCATGAAGCCCTCAGAGATGGAAATCAGGGCCCCATATTTTTTTTAGGAGAGAGGATTTTCTACTATTTCCTGAATTGTGTCTCACCAGGAACAGACTCTGAAGAGGCTCAAAACCCAGAAGGTGCCATCACCTTATCTAATCCGCAAAGGGTAAGGTGTCCTTACCCTTCTGGTTCCTATCCAAATAGAAGACAAGTTATGTTAGGGACAAGGAGTTCCTTTGGGAAGTATTTGAGAAGTCCTCCTTCAAGGTCATGACAGCAGTTTCCGTTTTTATAGTACAGCAGGATCTGAAATTATATTATAGGCACAGGGACTGATTTTCCCCTCCCATAAACCAGGTTTCCATCTTTTTCATTCCCCCAAGCCATAGTGAAGTCATGCCTGACTTATGTCAACATGCTCCAGAGCATCACAGCAACTAAAGGAGTTTCGCCTTGTCCTCATCCTCTTCTCCTCTCTGTCACCTGGGTGCCACCGTGCCCCGCTGAGCATGGCTGAGCCTCTGGACCTGCAATTGCCAGGGTGCAGCAATGCAGCTGTGAGCCTTGGAGTAAGCACATCCCCAGGAGTCAGTCTGGATGTAGCCATCCAGCTTAGGAGAGGAAGAGCAGGTAATAGCATGGAACTGGTCTGCTCCAGGCCATGGGGGCACAGCACCACTGAGCCGCCCTGGCCATGTTTAATTTACTGGTGTACATATAGCAATAATCTCTTCCTCCTGCGCTATCCTCTATCCTTTCAGCATGGGGAACAGAGCGCTTTTGGTATTTCTACAAGTAACTGAGGAGAATTTACAGAAGCTTGGAAAAAGACAAGACAAAACAGTGGGAGTCCTGGGGAGGTGTTGACAGTGAACAAGGCCCAGCTCCTGGGACACACGTGGTCTGGCTCCATGTCAAAACATGCCACACAGAACCCGTCATAGTTTCAGGGAGGTGTAGGCAGAGTTAAAGCATGTGCAAGGAAGAGAGGCTGGGGTCTCCATAGCACCGGTCTGCTGTCAATATCAGATAGGAGAAATGAGATAAAGAGCTGGGGGAGCAAAGGACTTGGAGAGCTTTTTATGCTTCAAGGAGGAATGAGCAAACACCAGGAATGGGTCAAGTCTCTGCCACACATAATCCTGCTTCCAGGCTGATCCCATCCAGGGTAACCCTCTAAAATCAACAAGGACCTGGTCTCCGGGAGAGAGGTGACCTCTCCTTCTGGCTCCTCAGCTGGACACCACATGCATCTCACTGCTGCTGGTGGCCCAGCAATGTGGGAACCAGAGTTTTGGGTCAAGGTGTTGAATCTCAGGTTGTGTCTTGTCTCCTTAACATCCCTCCAACTTCCTTTCACCCACTCCTGTTTCTCTGCAACGCTGCTAAGCAGTGTTGCAGCACACTTGAGCAGGCAGTACTGCCCATCATGGGGGCAATCCATGAGTAGGAGTGGCAAGCCTGGGCATTTAAATCCTCCAGCTGACCTGCTGGGGAGTGGTCTGCCCACTTAAAGACTTCAGAAACGGGATCGTTGCTTGTAGAGTGGATGGTGATGAAAGGGATTTCCATCTCTGCATGTGAAGATGGACATCCCAGCCTGGTCCAGCTCATGGGAGACAAAATTCCTTTCCCACTTGAGGTTGCTCCATCGCCCTCACACCTCTTCTCTGGTTTTCTTGCAGAAGGTATGGCGGAAGGTGTTAGCTCAAGCAGGGACTGCCTTCAAGCAGGTGAGTCCTGCACCAACGACCCCATCTGCAGCGCCAAATTCAGGACCCTCCGGCAATGCATTGCAGGCAATGGAGCCAACAAGCTGGGCCCCGATGCCAAGAGCCAGTGCCGGAGCACCGTGACAGCCCTGCTGTCCAGCCAGCTATATGGCTGCAAGTGCAAGAGAGGCATGAAAAAGGAGAAGCACTGCTTGAGTGTCTACTGGAGCATCCACCACACGTTGATGGAAGGTCAGTCAAGCAGGGTACTCATTTCTGATGATCTTCCTAAAAGGGAATTACTGTTGGGGCTTTCTACAGAGCTCCCTGGCACCAAAGTGGCTGCAAAAGCAGTCACTGCTGTCATATCCTGTTCCCCCTTAAGACCTACTGACCCCCACAGTAATGACACTTTGTGGGTAGCATTCCTGAAAACCTGAGACATCCCCTTTTTCTCAACCTGGCCTCTTTTTTTATACCATTCCCAGTATACCTTGAAATCTTTTGCTAGGGAAATCCATGGTATGTTTTGCATATAAGTATGCTAGCCAAGACCACAAAGGCCTTCGATTTTATAGAAACACTACACAAAGCATGGACGTTGAGGAAAAACCAGCATGAACTTAAAAAAAATCACTCTCTTGGAAGCTCTCAAATGCACCAGTGTCTTTGGGTTAGTGAAGATTTGGGACTGGTGACATCAAATTGGAATTTAAAGTGTTCCCAGAGCCAGTATTTAGTAAGTTTGGATTTTGACGGTTTTTAAGAGTCATCATAAAAGTGCACCTCAGTGGCCATAACTCTTCTTTGTCAGGCTGGTGAGTATTTTATGCACCATGAAAATTAAAATGGGGAATAAAGCAGAACCTTCCAGCCATGGGCTGTGAAATAGATTAATAAAACACTGCTGCCTGAAAGCTGAAAGGAAAGGTGCAAGGGTGATAACACAGGCCAAAAGGCCAAGCAAAACGGAGAGGATGGAGACTATAATGCACAGGCTTGCCAGAACGGGAACTGCTTCATCGAGTTCCTGGAAAGCTTTCAGGTGCCACAGCTTGCAGGGTGCAGAGCATGGTGCTATGAACTGACTGGGGAAATAAGAGACCTCAGCACCCTCCAGGATCCAATCTTTCCCACAATTAAGTGCCAGGTGCATCTGTTTGCATTGAAGTCTGGGGAAGAGGTGGCAATCCAGCCTCTCCATTCATCTTAATAGGCTGCATCGCAGCTCCTTCCCGCTGACCTTCGTGGCCTGAAGCTTTGGACAGAGTTCATCCGCGACTTGGCTGTGCGGGACAGCGGTGTCAGGAGGACTTCCAGCTCCGGGGCCGTTGCTGGAAGAGCAGTGAGAGGATGGCAGGGAGTGCTGGGAGCAGGCAGGGGCCAGGCGTGGGTGTCCAGATGTAGAGTAGGAGATGGATGCTGGATGGCCAGGTTGCATGGGCTCCCTGCCCAGCTGCTTGGGACCTCCATCTTGGGACGGCTGTGAGAGGGCTGTTATCAGAGACTCAGCCCTACTTCTCCTCTGCTGTTGTGTCCTGACCCCTACATTTCTTCAAGCACTGAGTTCACTTCCCATGCAGATTTGTACTCCCAAACCTTTGATTTCCTTGCCTTAATTTCCCTGGGGAAATATACTTCATAACAGCCACATGTTTCAGAGTCCTTACACATGTTTAATTGACTGAGAAAGGAAGCCAATCCACATGCTCCACGTAGAGCTTTGTCTCTCAGTCATAGATACCCAGGAGGCTGTTAAAAGCTTCCTAGAAGCCCTCTTATAAAATCAATTGTGGAAGTGCGTGCTCAGGGAATTTACAAAGCATACTATTTACTCAGCTACTTTTGAGCGCGCTTGTGTTCAGCCACCTTCCCATTTGGAGACACAATAACATGATGACAACCCGATAACAATTCTCTGATAAGGTGCTATATCATCCGGACATAAAACTGCTATGCTGGAACATACAAATGGGGCCCTCTCCAGTCAGTAACGATGCAAGATATTTCAATGAAGGTGTAAAGCTGCCTTGTAATGCACCTGTGGTAATTGCACAGAGCTGTGCACCCTGGGAGCCATTTCTTCCTGACCACAGCTGGTGATCAGCATATGCCTGGAGCATGAGGTTTGATAGTCCTTTTATCCCAGCCACTACATATACTGCTGCTGTCCATATCCATCTAAATGTCTAATAAAAAAAAAAATGATACTGAGCTGTTTGCTTCAATAATATTCTGCGGTATCCATCAGGATGACAAGGCATTACAGACCATTGAGCGGATGAGAGGGAAGCACCAATTGAATAAAATTAGCTTCCCAGCAACTTAAAAATGAAGAGGGGAAGTTTCTGTGGGAGCTGTGGGTCATTAGCTCTATGCCAAGCAAGAAGGGGCTGCTGGCAAGGAGAAGGGGAGAGATGTTAATAAATATAAAGGTGTGTGTATTGACACACATACAGCGCTGTGCACAGTCCTGGTTGTGTCCTAGAAAAAGGTGTGGACCATTGACCCAGGGAGGGACATACAGGAAATAGCAAGAATGGTGATGGAAAGCCCATGTACGTAGGGAGCTGGTGGTTTGAACCCTGCCCATGAGCAAGAGCCTGTGCTACAGTCAGGTGTCCTCAGTGGCAGCTCCTGTAAAGAGGCCCAAGACTTGAGCTATAGAGGGTTGCAACACAACGGTTCCCTGAGAGGCTGTCCTACTCCAAAGCTGTGACATATTTTTAAAAGCTAGTTACATCCTATTCCTTTCCCTAAGGATATGGCCATACATCAGTTCCTGTGACTCTGAGTATCCATTTACTTATGACTTTTAGAATACATGTTCCCTTGGACCCACTAAGCAAACCTGCACTGTATCTATTGAACCTCGTACGTCTTGGACATCCCTCAGGAGCCTCAGTTGCCTTCTCACTAACTTCTCTTTTCAACTCAGGCATGAATGTACTGGAAAGTTCCCCTTACGAGCCATTCATCAGAGGCTTTGATTACGTCCGGCTGGCATCCATCACTGCAGGTAGGTGGGTGGGAAGATGTTCTTACATTGAATGGTTCAAACAGGGGGGAACTGGATGTGGAATGAAGTGCTATGGACAAGGCAATCCTTTGTGGTCTCTTGTGGTCTCTTCACAAAACATTGCTGAGGTCTTGCAATCATTTTTCTAAGGAGCGCTTATGATTCCTTTGCTAAACTGTCGATAGGAGAACTTGTCCTAGGAAGAAGAAGTTGTGATTTTTGTTCTTTGGCTTTCTCACGTCCATGCTGTGAAGGGCTGGGACTGAGGGACATGGTAGGAGGGCCTCTTCCAACGAGCCGTCACAGGTGGGCTGATTCTTCATAACGAGTGGATGACCTGTGCCATGCAGATACCCTGCCGAACAGGGGCTGCTTGGGTATCGTTAGGTATGAGAACGTACTTCCACATCAGTCACAGGGTCAAACTCTGCAGTCAAAAAGGTCAATAACCTAACCTACTGGTTGATCCCAGCCACAGCCTTTAACCCCATGCCCTGAGGGCAGCCTCAGGACTCAGACCCATGTTCTGCTCTGCGTCATGTAATCTGCTTAATAATGTGAGCAGAGCTGCCCGATGCCTTTTAACCCCCTCAAGGGCATGAATCCCCAGCTCAGCAGTTAAAAGGTCAGTTCGGTAGCTATTAAGCCATTAATCACCAACATCACAGCTGCCACCACTACCAGTCTTCAGCTCTACTTATGCACCCCAGCTGCAGGGAAGCTTTACCAACGGTGATTTTTGTTACCAAACCACCTATCTGGGACCAGGTAATGTAGTTCTTGTTTGTCTCTGGAAGATGTGCCAGAGCAGCAATCCTGTTGCAGCTCTTCCCAAATGTGCACCTGACTCTGGGGTGGCATCTGCAGCTGGAGTGCACCCAAGCGAGTAAGGAGCAGCATGTCCCTGCAGCTGATGGATATCTGCAGTCCCTGTGATAGCGAGGCACTTGTTAGGTGACAATGTCCAGGAGCAAATTAACCCATCAGCCCTCGACAATCTGAGCAGCGAGGGGAAGGGGAGGGTGCTCCCTGACCTCACATCTTCTTATTGACTCCACTTGACTGATTTGAGCATGGAAAGTGAAGCATGCACAAAGCTGTTTGCTGGGTCATGGCCTTCTTTAGTAGAGTTTTTCCTCTTTCACTGAAAGTCCTATAGGGCTCTTTGGAGTACGGTGGAATCCAGGGATTTTTTTATGCATGGTTAACACATTTTCAGGTTTTTAAAGCAGATTGAAACTGGTTGGGTAGCAAAGCGAACAGACCCAGAGCAGCAAGGATATGTACCAAAGGACTCAGCATCCATCTAGAGCCATGATGTTTCTTGGTTTAACCTTTTTTTCCCCATTTATACTCATCAACACCTTCTATAACACGTCTTATGAACTGCCACCCCATGCCTGCCCAGTGCCCAGGATTGCCCAGGTCAGCATTGCCAAAGAACCCTCTTTGAAGTCTGCCAAAAAAAATTCCCAGTAAATTGCTGAAATGTGAGACATCCCCTTGACCCTTTGCCAAGTCACAGCAACAGGTATTTTTAACCAAATTTTGCATAAACGATATATGGCCACTATTAAAAATGTACAAACAGAATTATATCGCTCCACTCTAATTGTAGAGGTGATTTAAAAAAGCACATCCTCCGTTGTTGCGTGGGAAGAGGAGAAAAGCTAGTGTGTACCCTGTGATTCATTAACTGAATGGGTAATGAAACCCTTCCGAGTAACTGTTTCCTACATGTTTGCTGACAGCTCCCCAGCATAAACCGATGCTCTAAGAATATTCATATCTGGGCATTTTTAAAGGGAAGTACCTGCGTGGTAGGAACGCACTGAGCATCAGTTTCACCCATCATAAAATAGCTGCAAAACTCAGAATTTGACTACCAGCTCACCCCAAGCAGTGGCGGCAACGGGAAGGGAAAAATAAATGCTCAGAGAAGGAGAATCTGATAACGTCAGTGAAAATGAAGGAGGGCAGCCAGTTTTGAACTGCTCGGAGAGATTGCCAATGTTTTAACACTTGTCAGCAGTGACTGGCTGATGTTAACTCCTGGCCAAAGATAGGGTTTGAATGTGCACTGGAAATTCATCTTTCTGGGGATTTTTTCCTCTGTGAAAAATCCTTCTCAGCTGGGGAGAAAGTCCTTCTACTGTGCTTCAGGTCATGGGCTTAATTCAGAGAGGTGAAAAACGGCTTCAGATTCATTTTCTCTCTCATGCTTGGAAGACCATCATCTTATCTCTCTGATCAGACAGAGCCTAATGTCTTGACCAGCTCTTGCCAGGGACTCTAGCATTTCATCCCTCTATAAAAAGAGCTCAAACCATCCTTGGAGGAGCCCTAAAAGCAGTGTTAGACAAATATCTTTCACTCTTACCTATTCCCCTATTTGCAGAAGAGGTCATTGGCATATAAACTCATGAGACCCCTATTTGCCTAACAAAGACAGTGTGTTTCTGATCCGTCACCGCTTTATTTTCCTGAGTGTTCCCCCTGCTGCAGGTTTTCCACCACCTTTTCTGCATCCCCACAGCACATCCCGGATCTCCCACCCAGACTGCTAATCCTGGACTTTTATTCCCCTCTTATTTAAGAGAGTGGAAGTGCAAAATGATTTCACTGAAGCCAGTAAAGGGGTGACCTTGCAAAGGATGTGGAGAGAGACCTGCGTGCGCTCACATGCAGGCAGCATGAAGGTCCCAGGACATCAGATTGGATTGTAGATCTGATCCCCATCCCGTGAAGGCAGCGTCGCTGCTTAGAAGTTGGGCATACTGGGCAGGACTGGTCTGGATGGGGGAAGCTCACTGCTGTGGCGCTTTGAGAACTGGACAACTTTCATTTAGTTGGGCAGATCCTGGGATGAACATAGCACAGCTGCTGCCAAAGCCCAGCTTTACCCTCTGGAGGCCTGAGGAAACTCATTGCATGGGGTAGAGAGTCTGGGGTGTGAGGGTTACTGCAGACCACCTGTGTATCAGGAGACAACGTGGCCACTGATAGTGTTTGATCTTGAGCAACTTTTTTGGAAAAGAAGGTTCATTAGAAAAGATCCCATCATACTGGTGTATCCAGTCATGGCCATAAGTAGATGCACTTTCTAATGGCTTCTGTCTTTCCTGGCCTCAGGTTGGTTAATTCAAATTGGTAAAATGTTATAAGATGTCCAGGGTAGAGCAAAGCTTCATTTCATTAAATGCAGGAGCTTGGTGGAACAGGATCTGGGCTGAGAAATTTGTTTTGTGGCCATGGCACCTCTTGGGAAAGGTGAGTAGGGAAAGGGGATTCAGCCCTGCTGGGACACACAGAGCAAATGTGGACTTCACCTTGGCCACTGCTTTCCTAGAGCAGGTGGTGGCCTCACTGAGGTGTCCATGGATGGTAGCAGAACAGGGATGAAGGTGTCAGCATAGGGTGGTGCAGTTGTGAGGGTGGTGCATGTCAGCACAAAACCCCATCACCGTTTCCTACCACCTCGCAGGGTCTGAGAATGAGGTGACCCAGGTGAACCGGTGCCTGGATGCTGCCAAAGCCTGCAATGTGGACGAGATGTGCCAGCGACTGCGGACGGAATATGTCTCCTTCTGCATCCGGCGCCTGGCCCGGGCTGACACCTGCAACCGCTCCAAGTGCCACAAGGCTCTGCGCAAGTTCTTTGACCGCGTGCCACCTGAGTACACCCACGAGCTGCTCTTCTGCCCCTGCGATGACACAGCCTGTGCCGAACGCAGGCGGCAGACCATCGTCCCTGCCTGCTCCTATGAGTCCAAGGAGAAGCCCAACTGCCTGGCACCTCTGGATTCCTGCCGGGAAAACTACGTCTGCAGGTAACATTCACACACTGGGGTGGAGACTTGTCCTTTGGACAAGCCTGGGGTTCATCCACCAGTGATGGCCTGCTGACCAGAGCCAATGCAGCCACCTGAAGGATCCTGTCTGGAGGCACCCACCCCACCGACACAGACCGTTGCCTAAGTGGCTCCTTCCCATGACCTATGTCCTTGTCTCATACTCTATACAGAAAGCCTTAACAGACAGCAGAAGATTTGAGAAGTTTGTTCGGTGGCTTTTTTAGACCTATTCTATGGGGTTTTTGTTTTGGTCCTAAAGAAACACCTGCTATGGAAATAGTTTCAGGATGGTGCAAGCTAAACAGGGATGTGGTATGGGGTGCTTGAAGTCACTTTCACCAATCTGTCTCCTCACTGTCTATCTCCCCTAGTCCAGAGCATCCTGCAGGAGCCCCAAAGCTGTCCTAGCAGTCATAAGCAATTGTAGATACCTTAAAACTGTGGCTTTCTCTTTTTTTTATTATTAGAAAAAATAATTATATGTATAAAAAAAGATGCTTCTGCTGCAAGGCTGGATGTTCTAGTGATTGCAATAGGAGTCTCAGAGTCCCATTTCTCACTACAGATCCACCATGCACTATGGGTCCATGGTGGTTTGCTCCTCTGTTTCCATTTAAGCCCCTTGCAAGCGCACATGCACAGACCCACGCCAATGTGCACACTCACAAGCATACCCCTTAATTTTTTTTCCCTCAGCTGTACTATTTTCACCCCTCTATTTCTCAAAAAGTCTTTGATATTCCAGAAGGTTAGTCCACATACAGGTCTCAGGAGTGGAGCCCATCTGTCAGTATGAGATGTAAGACCGCAACAGCAGCCGTACTGCACCAAATGTGGTGGTCCCAACCCAGTGTCCTGTGTGCAGCTGTGGCCATGAGCAGACACCTGGAGAAGAGCACAAGAGCAAATGTAGGACACATCTCCCAATATTGTCCCAGTCTCTAATTATTGTGGGCATTGGGACTTCCTGAGCTGAACTTCCAGAAGCCATCCCCTACCAGCACATCATCTTTAAACTACAATTAAAAAATCATGTCTTTTCACCAAGGGAGGTGAGAGCATCCTCTTGGAAGGATGGACTGGTACTAATACCCTCACCCCTCTGCACCCCAGAAACACGGATGAAGGAGAACAACTAAGGTATACATCTGAAGCTGACTGAAAGATGCAAACCCCCTGAGCCACATGAGCTTTCACCCAACTACCAAGGAAATCTGAAATGGACAGGTACTGCCGTCTGCCTGACAAGTGGGTCCAGAGGGGAAGATGAGGTTCAAAGGGGAGAGTGCTCCTTCCCAGGAGGCTGGAAACCATTTCCTGTAAGCAGCACAGCTGTTAATTATCTGGTTCCTTGGTCTCTGAATATGTGATATAAAACATCCTCTAGAGAACATGTCGGGAGCAAGGGATTGATGTGTGACCTGGTCAAAGTTAGCAGTGCAGAAACCACGAGGAGAGCCAGGAACAAATCATGGCTCTTTAAAGAAATAAAGTGAAATACTCCCGGGCTAATCCTGCCTGCACTGCTTAGTCCTCCTGCAGCTTCTTCACAGCTGTAACCCCTTGAATTTCCCAGCTTGTAGGGGTGGGCTCTACTAACACGAATAATACAAGACCTGCAATCGGTGCCTCCCTTCCCTAAAAAATGCAGCAAAAATTTGGGCAAGAAGACTTTGCCTAGTCATGCTACAGGAGAAAGGGGTTGGTGTGGGGCAAACATGGGAACAAAGAAGAGAAAAAAAGGAGAAGACTGGGGAGGAGGAGAGAAATGGGCAGGAAAGCATGAGTCTGAGTGCCGACACTGACCAGGAGCCCTGGCAAAAAGTCTGGAAGAGACAAGCTGTCTGGGAGGAGCAACATGCTCAGTTTTTCCGAGATTGCACAGGTAGAGCAAACATTTGAGGTGCCCAGTTCACAGTTCAGACACTGCAAGCTGTCATCTAAAGGGCCCTGCCCTCAAGTGTCGGCAGTGCTAGTGCTTGCTTGAGTTTCCTAAGGAGCTCAAATGCTACGTGAGATATCTTCTTACCTGGCCGTGGGACACCTGTCTAGATGAATCTGAATCTCCACTAGGTCCTATGTCCTACCTGATAACCCCATGTGGATGTCCAAACACCACTAGATGCCTATGTGCCAACAGCTGACTCATCCCTAAAGAATCAGATGGCAAATATCTGGTTGGCAGCATGATTTACAGAGTTTATTCAACCAAGCTAGCAGGGGAGCCACATGCAAAGAGCAATCTGGCAACCTGTCTGAACGATGCACCTACTTCCCTGCGTGACCTGGACAGTCCCAACAAGCCCAGTGTGTGACTCGAAGCTGCTTTGTGCTAAGTGGTTTCATACTTTGTCCTAGACAATGTGAAAAGCGAGGCACAGTGGTCTGTGGTCGGAGCTGTATGTCACGCAGCTCTCGCTCCATAGGCTCCAGAGAGTCCAACCTTCTCCTGAGAATGGGTGCCTGCAGCAGAGGATGCAGCAGCAGCCCTGATGACAGGTAGAGCATTTCATATCTGAGCCTTTGGGCATTTCCCTTAATCTGAGGATGACCCCGGCTACATTTAGAGCACAGTCTTTGAAGAGAGAGAAACTGGACCAGAGTGATTCTCTCTTTCAGCAAATCAGCCCAAAAATGAAGGCTTAGGTCTCTAGGGGAAGTTATTACTCAAAGAGTCAGACAATGGCAATACAGAATAAATTCCCTCTCTGCCTGCAACAGCTCTTCCCTCGAAAACCATCTTCACACACCAGAAAACAAACATTTCTTCCAAGACTGGACCTTTCTTGCAGTCCCAGAGGAAGCCTGTAAGACATTACCTGCAGCACCTATTCATGTCTCATCTCAAAGGGATAAAACCTGCTTCTGGGTTTGTTGGCGGGGGGGCAGGAGAGTGTAAAATGACATTCATTCAAGCAGGCCTAGCAATACCTACCACAGCAAAGGATTTTGCAAATGTATTCCCTTCTGTAAACACCACCAGTGCGCTGTTATGTCCCTTTTTGCTCCGAATATCTGTGCTAATATGTCCCATTTGGTGCTCTCGCTCCATCAGGTCACGCTATGCGGAGTTCCAGTTTAATTGCCAGCCGTCCCTGCAGGCTGCGAGTGGCTGCCAGAGGGACAGCTATGCTGCCTGTCTGCTGGCGTACACAGGGATCATAGGTAAGAGGCTGCATCCTTCAGCTGGTCTCTCTCCCACTCTCTGGTGGGTGGGAATTATCTCCTGAATTGTCTCCTCTGGGTGGGAAACACCTCCTTTTACTCTGGCTAGCCAAAATCTGTGAGGACAGTAAGGTGGGCAGCTGAGACTGGGATCTCAGGGAGATGCTGGGCTTTCTCTCTGCGGTGACTAGAGAAGGAACGTAACCCATGGGGTAATGTTAGAACAGCTGCAGCGGAGGGAGAAAAACCAGCACCATGGGCTGCTGCAAGATCCCAGCTTCTCTCTCAGGTCAGAGCCATCCCAGGGCATCTGCTGTGTCAGGGGTTCCCTGATGCCATCACCAGTGATGCACTGGAAATCACCATCCAATGCCATCTTGCTGACTGCAGAGGATGTCAGATTGGGTTTTCCAGATGCTGCAGAGACCCAGCTGGAAGTAGTTTGCACAAGCACAGACAGACTCCAAAGAGAAATGCCAATGGCCATCGGACTTGGTCCATCCTGACGCATGGGATAGATTCACAGCTTTTGGGGTCAAGATTTCATTCTGGTTTAATCCTTCCTTTGTTGCCTCCGACCATCCTGGAGACTGAGTTTGGCTTTTTCATGACAGCGTGGAGAACTTTATACACATTCACATCCAGTTTTTGCACGTGATTTGGGAACCTGAGTCCCCGGAGCTGCCCATTTCTTGGACTGGTAGCACATTTTAATTGACTGAAGGTTTTGTTCATGGTGGGGAGGACAAAAGGGTTGCAATTGCCCCTCTTTCCCTCCCTGGGAGCAAAGCAAACCTGTGACACCAGCACTTGAAGGGTTTTTTTGTACTGCCATCACGGAGGGTCTCAGCTGAGGCTGTAAGCAGAGCAACTGAAGAGAGCAGCAAGGAGGGAAATCATTGTCCCTTCTTGAAGTACCAGCCTTGCAGTAACACTTCTCCATCCTTCCTGGCAGGCAGCCCCATCACACCCAACTACATTGACAACTCAACTTCCAGCATAGCTCCCTGGTGCACATGCAATGCCAGCGGCAACCGGCAGGAAGAGTGTGAGAGCTTTCTGCGTCTCTTCACTGACAATATCTGTCTCCGTAAGTATCGCCTGGCACATCGCTGCTATGGCACCATCGCCCACTGGTGAAGCTTCTTGTGAATGAGGGTATGAAGATGCCCTGGTCCTCAAGAACCTGTTGGTGTCCATCTCCCTGTGCTTTCAGCAAAAGAGCTCTGAAGACCCTTGTGCATGCATTTGGGTGATGCAGTCGAAGGAGGTTGGAGAAAGGATACGTGTGCTTTGCCTTGGAAAGGTTGCCCTGACAACGCTTTTATCCATCTCTTTTCCACACACAGAAAATGCCATTCTGGCCTTTGGCAATGGGACCTACCTGAATGCAGCTGTGGCCCCATCCATCCCCCCCACCACACAGATGTACAAGCAGGAGCGAAATGCCAACAGAGCCGTGGCGACCCTCAGAGAGAACATCTTCGAGCATCTCCAGCCCACCAAGGTAGGAGAGGGCTGACCTGGCTCTAACATGCTTGGCAGTATCTGTACCTCCTCCATGCCCTCCATCCCTCCTCACCTCATCTCCCTCTTCCATCTGTGTTATTTCAGCAGACATCCAACCTCCCCTCCACCTCCTAGAGTCTCTGATTCACCCTCTTCTTCATGTTCTGACAGATTCTTTCCCAACATCAAGCACAGGGCTACACGCTCCTATCCCTGACTCTGCCCTTACACCTGTTGGTCACCTTCTCTTTTCTTTTGTGAGTGCTACAGAGAGATGTGGGTTTTTTAAGAAGTACTGGAAAATCCATGGGCTTTTCAGGACTGTAGATGGGGAACCAGGACCTTTGGTTTGGCTCCTCACCCTCTGCATGGCTTCAGACAAGCATTTCAGCTGCCTGGGACACAGATTCCTCCCTTGATAGGTGAGGATCCTGGAGATCATAGCATTGAGGTTTAACTGACTAGGGTTTGCTAAGCATTGGAAAATTTCATCTGAAAGGCTCTAGTCATCAGCAAATTGTTAGTATCAAAGTAATATTAAATTGAAATTATTTTAAAACAAATAATAGATGAATTTACTGATGATGGCAGTAGCGGGCATTAAATATTTTATTTTTAAATAAAAATAAATGACCTGGATTTGCCACCCACCAGAGTGATTTTCAGATTGAATTATTTTACTATTGAATAATTAACAGTGACCCTGATTTGCTGCACATTCACGTAACAGAAGCTGTCAGTTAACTAGACTCCAAGGACTGAGCATGGGCTTTGCACTGGGCTAGCCAATGCCTTCAGGGAGCTTCCACAGACAGGTTTTTTTAACCCTCTTCCCTGTTTCTTTTGCTGGGAAAACACCTGTTTCACCTCCCTCCACTCTGTTTTCACACAGCAGCAGGTTGGGAGGAGCAGAGATGTGGCCTCAGTTTCCCTCACTGCTTCTCAGGGCACCGGTGGCCATGCACAGCGCAGGCATACTTTCATTGGGCCCTCAACTTTGCAACCAGGAGATCTGGAGGTGCTCCTAGATGCTGCTCCCCGGCCCTTAGCACAATCAAATTGGTGGCCTGAGGTCCAGACCTTGCACTGAGAGCTTTATTCTTGGAAGTGATGGAGAAGCTGTGAACCTCTCTCATCACCAACAGTCCAGCCAAGATAGACAACTGCTGCTGCCACCAGCAAGTGGGAAGCTGGAAAAACAACGGTAGTCAGAGATGGTCCTGCCACATCCTCAACATCCATGTGTCAGCAGCACATCCCTCTGTCAAGGTGTGAGTGCTGCTAGAGCATGGTCCCTGCTGACACTGGGGAGTTGAGTCTTGACTTTGGACTCAGCTCCAAACCCAGACCCTGTTCAATATTTAATAATCTTCATGTCCCTGGACCTGAGAAAAAAAGCTACAATGGACCGATTAGTCCATCTGCTTCCCATCTTCATAGTGCAGAGCCTTGGCTCTGAATTATCTCAGTTATCAACTAATGCAAATCAAGTCTCCAGTAAAGCAAATTTTCAGCCACAGTTGTGAATGCACATGTAAAAGGAGAAGGGTGCAGTTTGTCTGCAGTTTGTCTGGGTGGGCACCCAGGGCAGGAGTCAGTCACGCAAACATACACACTGTATTTTGGAGTAACCCACCTGGCTCCCAGCTGCTGCTTGGTGAAATGTCTGCCAGCCCCATGGAGATGTCATCAATACTCAAGGAACATCTCCACTGCTGGAGTCGAGCCACTGGCCAGCAGCCTCTCCATGGGCTGCATGGATCTCCATTGACCAGAGTGGACATCCAGGCACCTACCTCACATAAAAACACTTCCAGCTACTGCCCAAACGTACAGGCTGCATGCCTAGTGCTGTGTCCGTGAGGTCACCCTGCTGTATGTCGTGGTGCTACCACCACTTTCACCACCACCTCCATCAGAGCTAAGCTGACTTCCAAACTAGAGCTGGGGTGTTGAGACTGGCACTGGGTCCCTCTGCACATGCACACACATAGGAAAGCTGGATGATCCCCATGCCCTGAATCCTCAGAAGGACCAAGATGAGGAACAACCACACCACTCATCCCATGCTGCCTCCTTTCTCTTGCAGGTGGCTGGAGAGGAGAGGCTCCTGCGGGGCTCCACTCGTCTGTCATCAGGGACCTCCAGCCCAGCAGCTCCCTTCCACTGGGCAGCCTCTCCGCTGCAGATGTGGCTTCTCCCCGCTCTTGCTGTGCTGATCCTCTTTGTGATGTGAAGGAGGGTGGGCACACACCAGGCAGAGACTCTTTGTGTTGGTTTCTTTACAAAACAACCAGACCAGTAACTTTTTCAGTGGGAGGGGAGGGAGGAGGCAAGGGATGGGAAGGAGAGGCGAACGTGTGGGCATCCCTTCCTCCTCCTCATCCGTCTGCCAATTTATTTGGTTTTATACAATCAGCATCATTGATAACCAGCTCATTCTTGGTCCTGGCCACCTTTCCACCCCACAGCTTTGTTGTTGTCTCTCCAGCTCTCCGCAGATGGGGTCAAAGCCATGGACAATTCCCTTGGAAAAGCTGAAGGAGAGAGCTGAGCCAAGAAATGAAAGCTGCAAAGAAAATGCTTTTGCCTGCCCCAGCCAAGAGGGGAAAGACTTTTAATGGCTGAGCTGTCAGGAGGTTTCCTGAAGCCATGACTCATGGTGGGGGGCTCTTGACAGGGCATGTCAAGTGATGTGGTGTTCAGACTGTCTCCAGGGTTGCTCAGGGCCCAAAGGGCAGCCCACTTGGTTCAGAGGGATGACACCAGAGCCCTGGTGAGAAGTTGGTTGGTTTTGTTCACAGGTGAGGATCCTGAAGCACCTCTGGAGTGGACCAGCTAACAACCATGCTATGAACTGGCTCGTAGGCACTACGCACCCGCTTGAAGCCATGGCCAGCGTGCACCACCAAGCTGTCACCTACTCCTTGGGCCCTCCTTTTTATAGAAACGTGTGTCATGTATTGATGGTGTTCAGGAAGAAACACGTGTGTTGCGTTTTGTTTATGGCCGGCTTTCTTCGTGTCCCAACCCTAACATTTCTATTCACTGGTCCTGTAAAGTGTTTGGCGTAGGTATTTTTTTTGTCATGTCCAAACAACCAGAGGCCAATGTCCTACTCCAAGCTAACCTTTCTCCATGCAGGATGAATGTGTAAGCCCATGGGCAGGACTTGATGCAAGGCCCACACAACCCATTCTCATGTGCTACCTGTTCTTTCACCAGTCTCACAGATAATCAGAGGATCTACAGTCAGGGAGTTTGGGTAGTTATGCAAGAAAGAGATACGATAGAAAAAGTTTGCTAGATACCACCCCGCGGACATAAATATCCAGCCCATTTTTTTGAAAGGGCAAGTCATGAATCATGGCATAGGTAGGGACTGGATTGCTAAGGTTCCCTTCCTCGAAGAGCTGGTGGAGGCAATTGCTTGTGTCCAGGTTAGCACGTGAAGGACATTGCCTCCTGCCAGGTGCTAATTACTCAGCTGAGAAGTGGCTAGTGAAGTGTCCCACTCTACTGCAGCCAGAGCCCAGCTGGCAGGTGAGGACAAATGTCTCTCTGGTCTCTTGGGGCATACAGAGGCAAATGCATGACCTTGGGTCACCTGAGCGTTCAGGGGTCTTCCCTCGAGGAGGTGAGCTGAGGACTCCCAGTGCCTTCCTGGGGGGCTGAACCCCTTGTTAGGTCAAGCCAAGAAAGAAGATGGTAAGGAAGGCTGAGAAGGTTTCCAGGGATAAATGCTTACCCAGGCTGACTGCCACAGGAGACACAGGAATAGCTCCAGGTTCTCCCTGAGTATTTAGGCCTGGGCTTTGCAGCAGCCCATTTTTCCTTGGTTTGTTCTCCTTCAAGGAACATCGTTAGTTCCTTAGCATTTGTATACATAGAAAGGTTTAACAGCAGCTGGTGAAGCAAAGTCCAGAGCTTTTCATTCACACTCCCTACAGAATACCTTCCATTGCTTTTTTGCTTCAGATTTTGCTGAGATACTGCAGCAGCTTTCTTCAGTTTTGGCCCAATATGAAACCACACTTATTTTCATTTGAACACGTGTAGATGTGTAAGACATGAACGGAAATCCTCCTGGCTGCAGCCTATCCAAAGTTCTGCCCATCAAGGTCTTTGGGGCTGTAGCACCTGGTTGTCCTAAGCCAGGGCTGTGCAAAGGAACATGCCAGGATCCAAGTCTTGTGTGCAGGGGTCCAGGTCATACTCTGAACTGAAACTTGTATGTGAAATCTTCACTGCCAAGAGACTCACCCAGATCAGAAAAACAGGCAGGGAGGTAGTGCTACAGGCAGGAAAGTCCCTCACCTCCCTTCAAAGTGCCATAGCCATGCACTGAGTTGCTGTGAACATCTCCCTGTTTGCCAGGACAACAGTGTCCTCTAAGAGACTGCGGAGCTGTCTGTGCGCCAAGTGACACAACTACTAGATACAACTCTGCAAAAACTTGTGTCCTCTAAGGCACAGGTGAAAAAGGGGTTAAACCCTGATGCTCAGCCCTTCAAAGGCAAGGAACTACCTCAACACCATGAGGTCATGCTGTGAATTGCCTTCTACTACTTTCAAGTCCTGCAGTCATGCCCTGCTCTTCTATACTTCTGGCCCCGGCAAGCCAGGTCTCCACCAACCTTTAATCTTCTTGCATGGGCTGAGCCTATGTGTAGGATGGGCATGCAAGCAGCAGCTGCTTTCCAGGACTACTCACTCCTGCAGTCTTCATGGCTCCATTCCTCTGTCTCTTATAACTCACTGGTGGTGACGTGGGAATGGCACTATGTCATTTCCTTCTCTGATTGACAGGCAGCAGAGACAGACATTTTCTAGGTGGCCACGATGACTGGCACCCCCACCTCAGCTCTCCCTTAGGACTGGTATGCTGTAAAAAATAGGTGTGGAGAAACCTACTCAGACTACCAGAGATGGAGGAGGCCTCCAGAGGTTACCTAGTCTATTACCACGTCCCGCATCAGGCCATGTTCACACTTTCTGTCAGATTTATCTTAAATGGTTTTTGACAATTCCAATGAGAGACATCATTGTCTCCCCTGCCTTTATGTCTTGCTTTAAAGACTCCTTAGGATGTTAGCAGTCTCTAAGCATCGCAGGCCTAAAAGACCCTCGATTCCCGTTGCAGTCTCAAGTCCTCAGTTTTGGGATGATGGCAAACTAACAGCTCAAAGTGCCCCAAGGCTGTGGAAGGTGAGAGCCGACTACCATGGATCATATCACAGAGGCGTTGCATGAGGAGGCCAAAAACCATGTTGATAGACTGCTGGGATCCCTGCAAAAATTGCACAGTGAGTTAGTGTAAATGGGTGTTCGCACGAGTTTCCTCCTTGTGCGCTTGATTGAGGGGCCTCAAAAGCATCTGCGGAGTTGAGGTTGCAGGTCTGAAAATGCCCTCCCTGTCCTCAGCCTTTGTCCTGTGCTGTGAGTTTGGATACAGCATCCTTCAAGCACTGTCCCGGGCCAAGTCCTGCTCTCCCAAGGGGTACTCCGTGATCTGGGGATGCTTCAAAACGAATTGTATAAGGCATAGAGCAACAAGCCCAGCAGGGAAGCACAGAGCAGGGAAGAGCCAGGGAGGGGGTGTGGTGGGACGGGCAGTTGTATTGTGCAGAATTAAAAAAAAAATAAAAAAATCCAGACACCTGCATGACTTTTTCCTCATAGTTTCACCCTTTTTTCCCAATATGTAATGTTAGTTTTCCCCTCAAGCCTGTTCACAAATCAAACTTCACAAAAAAGGATGGCTTTCGAGCAGTCCTTTTGGAGGCAGGAAACCTAAATACATTCCGCCCCTCTCCAAACACGTGTGCACAGGCAATTTTTTTTCCCTTGTGAAAAGTCGGACTTTTTTTTAATGACATTTCATCTCTGTTGAACTCTGCAAAGTGAAACATGAATCTTCATTTTTAAGCCTCTTCACTAACGACCAAAGTCATAGCACCTGCTTGTAAAGGCAAAGGACTGAGTCAAGAGAGAGAAAGGGAGACAATTTTTTAGGAATTACTCCATACCTGAGGACTTTTTCATAAGCACAAAGAAGAGTCAAGGGGAAAAAAAAAAAAAGAACCAACCAAGCTTTCTGCAGCCACCGAACTCTATTTTTTTGGCTGCTCAGCACCATTCCCAGAGGTTTGGCAGTCCCAAAAGCCCGTGAAATATTGCGTATGTACAAACATCACATCGTTGTCAAAGCAAGAGCACGAACAGGGAGGGAGACACCGCAGCAGGGGGCCGGTGCTGGAGAAACGGAAATGCTAAAGGCGCACGTGTGTGTGTGTGTGCACGTGTGCACGTAGGGGAGGATGGGTGGTATCTGCCGATACTACTGGGGTATAACCTGTACTTATCTCTTCTGTACATGTCAATATTCAAACATATCCATGAATAAAGCACACATGCATTTTCCTGACCCCCTTGCTCCTGTCTGTGATGCTGGGCTGTCCGTGCCCACATGTCCAGGCTGGTGCATCTGCGGAGCTCACCGGTCCCACACCATAAGGGAAGCTGGAAGACATGGGGGGATGTTTTGCGGGGGTTTGGCAGAGCAATGGGCCTCATATGCCCTGTGCTTGCCTGGAAATCCAGCTCTGATCTGCTGCCTTCCAGCAAGGAAGGGCAGCAAGTGAAAAACCAACTCTGCTGAGGTGGCGAGACATCAATGCCACCTGGGAAGGGGACGCGGAACCAGGCGAGTCCTGGGGCTGCTTGTGCTGCACGTGGGGGTGATGCATGCAAAGCTGTGGGAAAAATTTGGGGAAGATTTAGCTCAAACTTGGTGCCAGCACAGGGGAGAGAGGCATTGCAAGATGTGGCAAGGACGGGAATAATTGCACATGCAATTAGTGGCATGTGGAGCCACTGATGTTGAGATGCCACTGTGCAACCTGGGTGGGTGGAAATAACTGGGGGCGGCTGGAGCCACAACATCCTGCAGGGTACAGGAGGAGGGGAGATAGACGAGGAGGGAGGGTGGTGGTTCATGCCATCCAGGGAGACTTCTGTTCATGCCACAAACATCTGCGAGTTATTTTTGGCAAGTTAAAAAAAAAAAAAAAAAAAACCACGGGAAAATTGATTTGAGGCAAATTGAATGTTTTCTTGCCAATTCTGTGTGGAAAAAATTTCTAGAAAACAAATGTATATAAAATTTGTGTAATAATACTGAGTGAAATTCAAGGCAGTTCCTAAACACAAGGTGAGTTCAAGGTCGAACCCAGAACTATTGCACCTTTTCTTCCTGAAAATCGTTTGTCTTTGTGCATGCATGAAGCGGCTGAGGATGCAGAGGGGGAGCAAAGCCTGAGGGTTAGGGCCAGACTCAGGACTCTTGTCAAAGCCATTTCCTCCCCTGTGATGTGCAGGCTGTTTCGGCAGCTGGGCTTTTGCCGACACAAAGAAAATTTCCTGGGAAAGTTCCAGCCGGTTGAACCTGAAATGTGCTGTGAAAATGTTGCAGGTCTGATGTATTTTCCCTGTTTCTGGGCAGGTAGCCGCTCGGCCAAGGTCAGCACCCGGAAGGCTGGCGGGGGATGGTCTGGGGCCAGATGGTGATGGGGGGTGCCAGCAGCCACCGGGTTTTGGGGGGAACCTGGCCTTCAAAGAGACCTCAGGACTCCCACGGTCACAGGGTCTGTCCTTGCTCCTGCGGGCCATGCACCGGGACAGAATGTGCTGGTTTGATCAATATGGGGTGAAGGGCTGGTTAGGACATCCCTGCTCTGGATCATAGCAACTGGCTTCAAGCAAGTCTGGAAATCACCCTAAAATTAGGGTGAAGAGATTTTGGAGCAGGAGCACCACTAACAGGTAGAGTGGGCTTTGCCTGACCCTAATTTCTATCACGTTTGGGTCTGGGTATGGTTTTTGGGGGCACTGGCTGTGCCCACAACAAAACTGACCCCACTCCCTCCTGCAACCAGGAACATCAGACAGGAACGAACGCTGAAGTGATTTTCCCCAATTCCCAGAGAAAAATTCCTACAACCTGTGTAGCCCCCGGGGCAGAGGTGAGCCTGGGGCTTATCTTTGGAGGTTCGGAGGAGGGACCTGCAGGCAGGACCCAACGGAGACCACCGATTCCCCATCACGCCGCCACTGCAGACGCAGCACAAGTGAAATCCTGCAGCTGATGTACAACTGCTGTGAGGGGACGTTTAAAGCAGAAACAACAATTTACCATCCGTTATCTCCGTGCAAACGGTGCTACTGTGCTGACAGGGGTGGATGCATCTCGCTTCAGTTATTAAAATGTTGTCTTTCCGTGCTGAGTGCGGAAACAGCGGATGTTAGCCAAAGGGAAGCGCTGCAGAATTAGCTCTGACATGAAAAACGTTCAAAGCATTTTTTGTTGGCTTGGTTTTTGTTGTTTTTTTTTTAAGGAGAGATGGAAACAGTTTCTGGTGGGAGCAGGGATCCCAGGGAACGTGTCAATGGAAATACTGCCAGTCACGCTGTCAGAGGCACATTGTGGCTGCAGACTGGAAAGCAGAGCTGATAAAACACTCAGCGAGCTGCCGGTGGGAAGGATGGAGAAACGCGGACACCAGAGTTATCTCCATGCTCTGCTCTAATTCCCCATCACAATGATGCTTCGTGATCAGCTATCACAATCCAGACCTCCCCATAAGAGCTAAACCTCTGCTTCCATACTAAATTCAGGGGTCAGGGTGAGGACCAGGAGAGATGAAATCCCACCTTCCCGCTGCACCACTGATCAGCACTGTTGGGGTGAGATCAGAAACAGCCCTAGTCCTGCAGGCTGCGAGCATGCGGACCTGCGCCCCGGGCTTCTTGCCAGTGGTAGGGCAACAAAAAGGAGCAAGCTGTTACCCTCCCTGTTAGAGCCAGAGTGGCCAGAGGCCCTTTTGGCACTGTTTTTTGGCTAAATTCCCTGCAGCTGCGGCTTTTGGAGATGCATGAGAAGATCTGAGCAGAGACCCAGGAACTCAGGGAAGTGGAGGGGGAAGGAAGGGTCCGATTGGGCATCTCAAGGTGGTTTGAACTGTTGGATCTTGCTCTTTTGTTTGGGGGCAGATCTTACTTCCCCTAAGACATCCCTAGTGCAGATCCCTAAACCCAAGCTTGTCACTGAGCCTCTGGAGTCACCAGGGAGAAAACAGCCCGCTAAGGACATCATGGACCTGACCTCAGTGTTGGCCATAGAGAGATAATTGGTGTCCCAGAATTGTGTGGTGGAGGGTGTTGGGGCTACCTGTGTTGCAGACATAATTTAGGGAGGTGGTGCTGTTTCCAGCCACCCCTGCGATAGGGGATATTGGGAGCTCAGCTCGCCTCTAACTGCTGGTGACACCTGGGTCCTGAAACACCACTACCAGCCCATAAACTCATCAGCAGGTCCCATCAGTCACCTTATCAGAAGATCCCCCCACCTACTTTACCTTAAGCCTCTGAAAACATTGCCAAGTTTTCATTTTTGTCACTCAACCCCCTCCCTGCTTTACTGCTATTTAATTAGTTCAGAAACCAAAACCCCCAAGGAGAAACACAAAAACTTTGTGAAATTGTTTTTTCCAAAATGGCAAGCTATGCTAGCTGCAGAGCTCTGGCTCATTTGTTCACCTCTCTGCCCCCACTTCACGTTAATGGGGAAAAAAAGCAAGCGTTTGTGCTTCCACCATACGAACAGATGATTTTACTACCAACCAGTGATGTGTAACCCATCTAAGGGTTGCCCCAAACCCCACCTTTTACGTGGTTAAAGAGAAGCAACACTCAGTCCAACCCAAAGTCCAGGCTTCTGTAGGGTGGTTGAGTTAAACTGATTGCTTTGTAAAAAGTCTTAAAATTGCCTCCCCTCTTCCTGTAGACGATTGATACTTAAGTCTTGGGGAAAGAAAAGCTGCATGGCAAATACCTCTCTGGCTTCTTACCCAACTGCATTCATTAATGACAGGTGACATGGCATAGTGCATCATCCTGGCCGTACGCAGAGCCTTGGAGAGCATCCATGCTCTCTTCCATTCCTTCCCTGCAAACCTCTTCTCTTTGCTACAACACATGAAGAAAAATCAGAGCAGAGATGAAATACAGCCCCGTACCTCTATGTTTTATCCTGCTGTCCAAAATGAGCTTGAACTAGCTTTAAAACCCCTACCTCCTGCCCACTTAATTTCAAGTCTGGACACACCATGCTGTGCTTTCAGACTGGCATGCTCCACTCGGCTTGGCAGCAATTTCTGAGAATTGGGCTTCTGCATCCAAGTTTAATGCCATGGGATGAAGTAGCACAAGGGTCTTAGGAGACGGCGGTGACTGAAACCTTCATGGCTCATAAATGTCAGGTTCAACTCTGCTTCATCTCAGCAGTACTTAATTTCAAAGCTGAAGAGCGACATAAAAATAAATGGAGAACAACGGATTGCGTCTCAGCAGGAATCTGTTTCTGGATGCCGGGTGTGCTGCACACGGGCTTCCAAGGAGTGGGAGAGGTCACCTCCGACTTTGCTCTCCTAGCTTTTGTGTGCATCCAAAACACCAGCTGGCACCAACATTTGATAAGGTTGCAAAATTACTAGCAAAACTCTTTGGATGATGCTGTCTCCAGGGATGTCAGGTTTTTCTCTTCTGATTCAAAGGAAGGAGCGGTTTAGCGGAAAATTTATCAGTAAGAAAGGGAAGAGGCTGAGATTTTCCATTTCTGTTGGGCTTATTTAAACCCTGAATGCAGAAGCCCTGAGCTTTGGGACAATAATCAAGTCGCCAAACCAAATAAAGACCAGGTATATCACAACAGCAAGGACTCATGACTCCAGCACTGAGGAGGCTGGAGCAAGTTCTTTTCAGCCCTGACCATCCCAGGTAACCTGCACGGAGAGTGAGTCCCTTTTTCTCTACAGTGAACTCTGACACCTCTTTAGGATGCTCCTCCTTTCCACCACCCTTCAGAGACAGCCATGGAGACAATCAGGGACAAGAGCTTCTGTAAGGCACCTTAGGGAAGATATAAGGTGAGGGTGATGGTTTTGGGGGATTGCAAGGCAGTACGCAGGCACAGCAGCCTACCCCTGTGCTTTGGTGGAGGACACATCCCTCTTTCCGCCTCCCAAATTCAGTGTCTGGCATAGGGTGAACACAATCTGCTTAGGGAAACGTGAGCACCTTGAGATCCATCACCACCATGATAGAAATCCACCCTCATCCTATAGAATCATAGAATGCTAGGAGTTGGAAGGGGCCTCTGGAGACCATCTGGTCCAACCCCCCTGCCAGAGGAGGTCCACCTTGGCTTCTCAGGATGGCATCCAAGTGTGTTTTGAATGTCTCCAGAGTCGGAGACTCCACCACCTCTCTGGGCAGCCTCTTCCAGTGCTCTGCAACCCTCCAAGGTTCCTCCTCGTGTTCAGATGGAACTTCCTCTGTTCAAGCTCGTGCCCGTTACCTCTTGCCTTATCACTGGACACCACTGAAAAAAGACTCGCCCCCTCCTCCCGGCACCCTCCCTTTAAGTATTTATAAGCATTTATGAGATTCCCCCTCAGTCTTCTTTTCTCCAGACTAAAAAGTCCCAAATCCCTCAGCCTTTCCTCGCAAGAAAGATGTTCCAGCCCCCTAATCATCTTTGTAGCCCTAGGAAGGTTTAAAAGCCGTAGGAAGGTTTAAAGACACCCCAGGAGTCTTTAAAAGCATCCCAAGTTATTTCTTCCCCCTATTTTAAGAAGGGGGGATGGGGGAAAGGAAGAAGAAAAAGCAGGCGGAAGGGGAGGGGGGAATTTTAACCAGATCATCTACTTTTTATTTCAGAGGAAAGATTTGCATTATTTACTTTTATTTATATACATGTACTTCACATTTGTATTTAAAATGCACAGGTCTCCCAATAATTTTCTCATTCCTGCTTTAAATTAGCTGTTATTTTACAATACAAAAATTATACCAAAAACTGCAGTCCTAGATGTGTGTATGTATAACACCCACAATCCCCAGCAATGAAATAGTTTACAATACTTGCTCATATTTACATACGAATGCAATAAATGCTAAATTATACATATTAACAAACTAAGCTCAAGTCTGAACACAGATAAGAATCGTAAATAATTACAGAACAAAGAAAAAAAATCCAGAATACAATTAATTCAAGGATCCTAGTGTAAAGAACATTTATTGTGCACAAATTTCAGAGTAATATAAAACTCTATTTTTATTTTCTTTTTGCTTTTTTAAAAAAAAATGGACTGACATATATTACACTCCTCCACAATTATTTTATTATTATTCTTTATTCTGGTGAGGTTTGTGGAGTCAATGATAAATGTAGAAGAAATGTCTAAAGAATTATAGTACCTGGAAGACGCACAAAAATAGTCCATGTGTAGTGTTAGAACAAAGTAATAAACTGAACAAAACCTGTCCTGATGCAGAAGCAGAAAAACCCAGCGTTATACACATTATTGTAGTATTCCTAGCATGGGAAACGCATCTAAATTCAGCAGCTACCAACAGAAAAAGCATTAAATTTGACTAAAATTGCCAACAACACATCTGAAAATGAGAAACACACACCTACCCCCTCCCTTCCCTTTGCTCCCGCTTCCCCAAACGTTCGCCCGTGCATCTTCCAGTTGCACTTCTCCATTTAAAACACGCGCAACTCCCTCTCCCAACCCGCTCTTGCAGCTTAGCTCAGGAGGCTCTGAAGACCCAACGCTCCCTTCCCTCCCCTTCCCCTGGAGTATTCCCAAATGAAGACAAAAAGGAAATGGGAAAAGAAGTAGTGTCCGCGGCTTACTGCGAGTTGGACGGATGGATTTAAAAGTTGCTCCCGGCATGTAGGATCTGTTCTTTGCTTTCTTGCAAGCTCAGTGCTGGCAAATCCCTGTTTGCAGGTGAAAGGGTTTTACAGGTTCAGAGATGCAGCTGGTGCTCTATCCCTAACTTGGGGTCTCATGGAAAAGAAAAAAGCAGCTGCTAACATTGGGAGTGCTCGAGGACGGAGGATCAGCCTCATCTTTATGGTGCTGGACTTTCAGCAGGATATGGGAAGAGCCTCAAGTTTTATTTCAGCCTCTGGAGTGAGGAGGGTTTTTCATCAAAAGCTCATTTCAGCTAATTTAGGGCCGAATAAGCTGAGCTGCCATTTTAAAACCACACTATGAACCCAGTGACTATGTATTTTAGTAAACCTTTACTGCAGAGAAAATGATCTTTCTGAGCAATATTTAGTATACAAACTACCCCTAAGGAAGCTTGTATCTGCCAACAGGGGCTGTCATGCTTTTAGGGTACCAAGCCATCAAATTTTGGTACGTTATATGCTATGACTTTATGCTAATCACAGGCATTACCCCATCGTGTATAGCTTTATTTTGGCAATTTCAATACAGTGCATTCTAAGCCCAGGCAGAGTGGCAATAACTCAAAAGTTGTGTCCCATAAATCTTCTTGTATCCAATATATTGACCGATACTGTGGCAGGGTCTCCTTTCACTCATGCTACTACAATCCAGAGAACATCCTGGGCTAAAAAGAATGGAAAATGGTGAACTAAAAAAAAAAGTATGTTACTTGGAAATCCAATGGCACTGTTGCCTTCTAGAATAAAAGGGCTACAACATTTCTGATTTTTTATTTAATTTTTTTAAAGGCTACTCTCAAAGAATAAAAGTATTCTGAGGGTTGAGATCTTGAATGCTGAATTTCAGCCAGTTATAAATGCTTGAAAATAATGATTTTGAATGGAAATCACTGGCACAGCCTTAATGGTAGAGGCTTAAACTGCTGACTTAATCCTCCACGTAATGACTACTTTAAGTACATTTATTACCTGTCTTCAAGCGTTGGGTTTTTTTCCCCTTTTGAAGAGTCGTATTTTACTTTGCTTATACGTTTAAGTGAAATGCTTCTGAATACATGAAAGTCAAGTTATGCCTCCCTGCTTTATACTGCAAGATATCACGAATGTAATTTGATGTTTCTTTAAAGCTCTGGAAAGTTATCTAATACTCATCATATGAAGAAGTTATTAAGACAAAACTCATACATCATTTAAAATGCATCAAAAATACATTCAATATTTTTTCTGGTTTATATACACTTTAAATCGTTCAATGTTCTGCACGCTACTGTATAGTTTATGTACAAGTGCAAAATTGGTGTGTTATTTTTCATTTATTTACAGGTTCTCCCATGAAATAAGGTTGCTCTTTCCCCTCCACCCACCTCCAAAAGAAATAAACCCGCAAGTCCTTCACTTTTAATATTGGCCTGGTGATAAACCACTGGTAATTCGTCTTCCCCCCATCCTTTCCCACCTTTGTCTCTATTTTACCTTTAAGTTGGGATGAAACTGTTTGCAGCAGCGATATGTATGAGAGTTCTCTCTCTCCCTCATCAGTACGGAGATAAGATGCAGAGCAGAGCTACATCCTAAAGGAGCTGTTTCATTTTATTCATATAAATAAGTCTTGTTCCTGTATTTACATTTTTTGGTTCTGCTAAACCTCAAAGTTTGATCATTTTTACTCATCTTTCCAATATCCGACACTTGACTTTGTAGCTACACTTCTGGGCACACCCCACCATAAGCTTTTGAGACCATACAACTCAGCGCTCTAGGAGAGAGGGAAACAAAACACAGTTACGTCTTTTTGTTAAAGTATATCATCCCTCCAGGTCTATTGTTCTGAAAGCTATTTCTGTGCAGGAAAATCCTAAGCAACAACTCTAAGCACCTGCTTAAGTGCTGTCCTGAATATGGAGACTTAAGCATAAGAACTTTCTCAATTTGGGTTGGCAGTTCTCCTCCCAAAGAAGTGTCGGAGAAGCAAAAAGACATCTCAGACCATGAGGATGTGCATCGTGACTGAAAACATGTAAAGTAGTAACAGGGGAGGAATTTTAGTCCAGTATTATTTCTCTAGTTCAAGTTAGCCCTATACACGTAGGAAGTTAGAAAATATTTTCAGGAGATGAATCTGGCTGAGGGAATCTGTGCATCAATTAAAACATAAATTGCCTAAATTCCTTTCATTCTAAAAGACAAAGCTCACCCCTTTCCCTCCCGTAATTTCTTTTCCCCAGACGGCATTTAAATTTCTAGTTTAGAAAAAGATGCATTTTTAATATACATACACACACACACATATATAAAAAAAAATGCACTTTTTCCAGAATATTTTTTCTGCAGTCCTCTTGTATTTGTTAAATGACACATTAAAATCAGGATTATAATATACCATGGTCTTTAAACCAGCAGGCTGTCCCCCCTCACTGCTGTCCGGACACGCACAGCAATTCACATCTTTACTGCGATGCTGCTGCGCTCCAAAGAGCTTCTTCAAAATACAGGGTTTACAAAAAAACCAAACAAACAAAACCCAAACCAAAAATGAGTGGCTGATATGCGATCAATCACTGAAATGTGCAAAAAAAGATGCAATTACTTGGGTTTCATTTTGGAAAAGGGTGCTACCTGGCCAGAATATCCAAGAACACTTTCCTTCACTCCCCTCAGTTTGTTACTTCTCCATTTCATACATACTAGATATCCTCATCAGAAACCAGTGACTCAATGACCTGAATGAAAACACACTGTGATTAAGCAACAATTACACGCCTTGTTTGGCAGCTTCATGTAACGTCTTCCTACCAGCTTCAACATCACAACTTCGCGTGGCCCCGGCGCTCCGCCCCATTCCAGAATCAAGGGAGACATTGGGCACCAGTATGCACAGACTGATGGGTTAAGTCCAACCATGAACCTCAAAACGTAATCCCAACTAGTCAGAGTACTTCAGAAGGTTGGATACATCCCCCAAAAGCCAAGCCTCCTCTTTGTTGTTTGCAAGTCCCTTCCTTTCACCAACAAGCCACCTTCTTCAACATCTAAGAGAGCTCAACTCCGCTGGGAAGTATCATTAACTGATTGTGTAGGACTCAAACCTACAGCCAAACGAAGCTGCTCTGCTTGCTTTTTATTTGAAGTTCTTTTTAATTCGTCCTGAAATGATCTGGCAATCGGAGTGTTGCTTTTTACATCCTGTAAGGAGATGGAGCAAATCTTACTGCTGAGGAGCGATGTCTCTGAGCGTCGGCACGGCTCAGCTCTTGTCCAGAAGAAATGTAATGTATCTGACCTGGAACACAAACTGCTTCTATTAAAAACGCTGGTGAAACCAGGAGTTTTCTTATGAGATACTGAAACTCTACTTTCCCTCCAGATATTTCCATCTGGTTGAGTAGTTGTTGGTCAGGAAAATGCCGTTTTCCCCTGACTGCATGTGATGCATTACAAAGAACACAGATTGCCTTGGGTGTCTATATATGTGTGTGTGTGTATACACGTATTTAAAAGGAATATAATTATGTTATAAATAAACATGTGTAGCAGTCTCCTCGCTCCCTAGATCTGTTCAAGTCTAGGCACTTGTGTGTGGTGTACTCCAAGCAGGTTAAGACTATGTAAACATTGAGTCCTTCAAAAGCAACATTAAAGCAACATTCAGCTTCTCCAGGCATTGCATGTGGTCTGAGCAACACGCGACATCAACCTTCAAACCATCCCAGCTTTTGTGTTCCCGATGTTCTGGACCATGATGACTACGAAAACGCTGCATCTGGAGGAGAGTTCCACTTAAATAATGAGGGAATAAACATATAATAATAAATGAAAACAAAGGATGAAGATGCTTTGAAGATTAATAGTAGTGTTTATGTGTTGAGAGCTGACACCTGTAAACACTGCATCTTTTTCTTTTTGTACAGTTTGATAAATACATGAACTACAAAGCACTTTCCATGTATAAACCTGAGTGTCATTCATATTGGACTACTGTTCTATTTACACTGACCATGAATGGCGGCGATCAGATGTTACTGGACCTGCAATAAAATTATTTTACTTTAAACTTGAAGAAAACAAAGGAGCAATCTGAAGTCACGTGTCAGTAAAACTTAAGTGGAGCAGTTGTCAAATAAAGCCAACTATCACGTAGATGAGGGAAAAAGTTGGGTTCAAGGAAGCTGTGTTTTTCTCAGTGCTTCTAGTCTCTTGTGACACAACTTGGAAATCCTTCTCCTCCTCGGTATTACTTTTCCGTTTTGTTTAAAACCCTATACAGTTTCTGATGTCCATGCATCAAATACAGGTTCCTGGCTGTGCAGGGGGCTGCTGTTTCCGATTACGTATTGCACCCGATTTCTCTTTGTAGGCAATTGGCATCTGTTGTGAAATGTCCACCAGTGCGCTGGCCACTGCAAGACCTGAGGCAACAAAACAAAACAGTCACGGAACAAAACAGTCACAGAACCAAATCCTTCCACCGCTGCTGAGAAAAACCCTTCAAGCCACAAAACAAATGTAATTTTTTGAGTTGTTCTTAAAAAAAAACAAACTAGAAAAGCATTTTGGTTTAAGAGATTAAACTCTAGCTGCTATTCTGAAATAAGCTTTTAAATACTGCATGTTTTATTAACAGTAACTGCAGTAGAAAAAGCTGGAAATAAGAAGCGTGGGTATTAATGGACGTGAAACCCATAATATTGAAGAGAGGTGTCTTTCTCTGCTCCAGTAGACGTGCTAGAATAAATCCTCAAAGCACACATGCATTGACGTTTCACCGCACTTCCCGGACATCCATCATCTCTACAACCTCCTCCCAGCAAATCCACAGGCAAACCACCGTTGGCCACCTGGAATTTAGCTCAATACACCTCACAACCAAACCATCCCATCTCAAACCCACCTAATACTCTGTTAAGATCCTCTGCTTCACCATGCTCACTAGGCACTGGAGAAGCCCAGCTAAATCACAAACTGCCCAGATTATGCCTCAGTGCCCGGCAATCAGGTTTCAGTGAGAAGCGTCTGGGAATAAAGAGAAAACTTCTTTGTGCAGAGCTGCTAAGGGGAGGGCATGGACTTGAGGGCACCTCTCTTTACAAATGGAGCTGGGAATGAAGGGGAATAGGCTGAGAGACAAATTATTTTCACAAGTAACTACTGCAAACCTGCCAGATCCCCCTTTTTCCCCAGCCATAAATTAAAGTGTAATCCAAATATCAAGTGTTCATCCATCAACTGACCCAAGAAATTGAATCAAACCTCAGGCTGAAAGCTAGGAGGGCCCAAGCCAGCTAGTTTAAAATAACCCAAGCACATCCTCAGCTGCGGTGTGGGTACTGCAATTACTGTAGGATCAAGTCTGAAACTGTAAGGTGAATCCGTAAGGTTGGGGAAGGAGCACAGAGTTAATACCAAGCCAGCAGAGACAACGATACTCCTCACCTGACTGTCCTGGTGGTGGTATACCCCCAAGTCCTCGAGGCAACCTCACAAATACGGAGAGAACAGCCGCTTTGTTCCCAAAGCAGGGCTCCAGTGCTATTGGCTTTGGTACCGTCTGCAGCAAGGGAAGGAAGCGGAGGGAACAAATGTTATACAGTGTGTTGCACCCTCCCTCTTCCCCCAGTGTCATCTTTTTCAGATTGTACAAGCTTCGGGGCATGAACCATGTTTTTGTGCTTGGCAAATCTCCAGCATGTAGCTAACAAAGTTAAAACCAATGTTAGTAACAATCAAAATCCCCCTCATTGCAAAAAACCACATTTACTTAATAAAAATATAGTTATTAAAAAGTCAAGCACTTCACAAGGCTTGTATTTCTCCCTAAATTCAATAACAAAGGAGTAGCTTATGCTAAACAACAGGACTGAGGTTTGGTTTTTTCCTTTAAACCCATCAGCAGCATATCACAAATATCAGCACGTCTGACCACTGCAATTTGGTGGTTCAGCTTCTATTTCCAGAGTTTAACTCCACATAACACCTTCACAGCACTGTATGCA
Organism: Chionis minor; assembly: GCA_013398295.1. NCBI lineage: Eukaryota > Metazoa > Chordata > Aves > Charadriiformes > Chionidae > Chionis > Chionis minor. The sequence goes on from VZSF01009539.1 coordinate 40,873, forward strand.
TTAACACAGTAAAGAACGTTTACCCCTAAACCACTCTCTATTTCACTGTTGTTTACTTTAAGCTGTGTTCCCCCAATTTTCTCTTTCATTTCTGTTCCTTCCAAAGGGGTCGTGTTCATTTTCCAGTGGTCTTCTAGATCACTCCAGACTATGTTCTTAGGTAGCTGGTTGCTTTGGGAGCTGAAAGTGCTTTAGAAAGTCTACTGGATTGTACTGTACTTTTTTAAACTGAAAAGCAGAGAATTCAGTAGAGCAGAGGACCCATTTGTAGTCCTGGCTCTGGATCTGGTTTCAGTGACCTGTCGTACCCTACAACGGACTGCTCTTAACGTGCTTTACTGAAGCCTGTTCACTTTCCATAGGAATATTTCACACCTATGTTACAAACACAGACATGCAATAGTTGTCAGATAAAATGCAGCTATAATGGGCAGCCAGCTTTCCCTCATGCTAAAGAAAAAAGGGACCGGATCCCTTGCTCATCCTCAGTGTCTCTCAACACCACCCTCCTATTGTACCTCTGTAAAGATTTTATTTGAATGATCAACAGCTAATTTCAATATGTCATTAGAAAGATAAAATGCAATAGCACACACCAGAAACGAAAATATGTTCTTAGCTGAGCTGGGCCCCGATTCCACACGCTTATCAGCATTACAACAGTAAGATGAGGATGCAAGTCTACGCCTATGAGCACAGGTACAAGAGTGCCTTCTGTTGTTTCACATAAGCAAGAGAAGGCTGAGAAACACTATTTTAGCTGATACGCTCAGTGCTTTCTGATTTCTTGTTTAGTATGGACAAATTCTACCCTGATATTAATGAAATAATTATTGCTTTTTCCATTAGGCATAAAATTGTACTACTGTACTTAAATGTTCAACAGAAACTCAATACAATGCAAGACACTGAAAAAACTGAACAGGAGTCAACAATGCTATTAAATTACTGCTGCTCAATAAAAAAGAAGAGAGAGATGACAGCAAGCAAAATGAAACTTAAAACTGTTTTCATATCTCATATTTACTGTAATGATTGCAACAACAATTTGTTAGTCTGTGCAAGGTAGATAAATACATAATCTACAGGCTATAACGACGTAAGCTGCCGTCTGCCTGGTTTACGACTGCAGATTTCTTCATTTTCTCCCCACCCCCAACAAAGGGATCAAACTCAAAATAATGCTTTTCCCACAAAGCAACCAAGCATACCCTGGTGCTACATCCCACAGGCGACTCAATTACCAGAGGTAATGGAGAGAGCACAGAGAAAGCAACTGCAGAAACACAGCCCACGGACTTCTGGCATATGAGTGGAACATGCACTGAGCACAAAGTTTATTTTCTTTTGGAGTGAGCCAAGTACCTTACTTATTCCACCGTTAATAATACAGCCCTGCTGAACCCCAGAGGTTGGAGCGCAGTGCCTGGGTGTTGCAGAGAGCACTCGTGTTCAGCCTCGGCAGTCAAGAGCGAGCAGCAAAGCCCAAGAAGGGAAGAAGTAGTGGGGGGAAGAGAACAATGAAGGAGCAACTGAACAAGCCAAGAAGAGACTATCTTTTCTAATACCTTTTAAATGTTAACTCTTACTGGGTTAACGGCCACAAAAAAAGATCAAAGGGAGAGCTGGGGTTGTTCAGCCTGGAGAAGAGAAGGCTCCAGAGGTACCTTATGATGGTCTTTCAATATCTAAAGAAGGCTTGTAAGAAAGACAGGGATGAAGTTTTTAGCAGGGCTTGTTGCGGTAGCACAAGGGGTAATGGTTTTAAACTAAGAGGGTAGGTTCAGACAAAACATAAGGAAGAAATTTTTTTACAATGAGGTTGGGGAAACACTGGAACAGGTTGCCCAGAGAGGTGGTAGACGCCCCGTCCCAGGAGACATTCAAGGTCAGGTTAAGCAACCTGATCTAGTGGAAGATGTCCCTGCTCATTGCAACTGAGTTGGACTAGATAACTTTTAAAGGTCCTTTCCAACCCAAATCATTCTACAATTCTAAACAAAACACTTCTGCAACTCTGTTTCTTCCTCAACACAAATTGTTCAGCACAACCCTACTCCAATATGCTTTGTAGTATCATGGGAATGGTCAGCAGCACGCTTATCATCCTCCACATGCAGAAACAGGAGGCTGGAAAATACGTCTCATGATCACAGACACCAGCCCTTCACTAACGCAAGTGACTGCACACAAAAGTGCAATGCTCTGCTTTAAAAGTAGTTACACTTTTAACCTGTGCCATCAGCTGTGTAAGACCTTTCCAGAGGCTCCCTGCTCCTGGATCTCGCTGCTCTGACACCACAAACTTTCTTCTAACCACAATTCTTTCCCACCTAAAATTATTCATCCATCTGATGCTCTTCTGTGCTTTAACGCTCTCCCTGGGCTTTACCCTATTGTACATCTTGGCCTTCATTTGGGTAATCTGAATGAACAACGCTCTGAATTTCTTCTCTGCACGCAAACAATCCCCTCTCCAGCGCTCCCAACAGCCCTCTCTGCACCTTGTCTGCTGCTGTGGACCACGGGTGACCTGAGAGGCGTTTCAGGCTTTGACAGAACCCCTGTAATGGTATCAAAACCACTTTGATTCTCTTGTGCATCATAAAAAGGTAAGGAAGAGAAAAAGTTCATTATAGAGTTTTCAGTCACAGAGCTGAAGGGACTTTGAGGGTAATTTAGCTCACCTCTCAGCCCCAAGCAGGACCCTTTCTCCTCCTCTGACCTCTCCAACTAATGATCCCTGCACGTGCAGCAGAATCTCTCACTATGAGTCCCTGCGGGCATGATCTTTCCCTTTCCATGTGATTTTTATTTTGCTCCTGAAGGTCACACTTCCTCCTCTCTGCTCTCCTGATCCCACTCTGAACCATGAGGAGCTCCTGCACAGGTGTCACTGGTGCTGGAAGAGCCCCAAACAGGCAGCCAGCACTGTCCCCCAGGAAGTGACAGCAGACCCCAGCCATGCCAATACCTAAAATTCAGTGTTATTTCACAGGGACGCTGCAGTGAATTTTTAAATCTATCTGTTGTACCACAGATAGCTGAGGGCAGAGGACATGCCTCTGAGCCTCCTCCCTTCCCTTGTCAACCTGCTCAGAAAAGCTGAGCATTATTAAAAAATTGTTAACATTTCACCGCATGTGGAACTTAGTTTCTATTAACCATGCAAAGCAAGGTAGTACACTTCCTATAACAATCCATCCAAAATCTGTCAGGCAGTTGCAAGCTAATTTAGAAGGAACACGCTAAACACAAGATCATCTTGCTCCAGCTAATCCTGATCTTAAATCTTAAAAACGGAAAAAATGGTCCAGTGTCCATCAAAACCAGTTGTTTTCCTGACACAAGCTGCAGTTAATAACAGCAAAAACCAGCATAAAGAATCAAGTCCTGCAAATTTATTTTTGACAGCACCAGTTCAGGCACCTGCTTTTTGAACTGTGACTCATACTGCATCTCATCTCCAAGTGTACGCTCGCCAGGCCAAGAGACAAAGCGCAGCCTGATGAAATGACTCACATGCCGAGTGACGGGAATGATGAATTTGATGCAAGCAAGAGGTCAGCTGGGAGTGAAGGGCATACTGTGCCCTCTGCAGGATATAGAGCAACCCGGCGGTAGAGCCTGGGGACCACATTCTGCAGGCATGGAGGAAAACATGTGGGCAATTCAACCAGCAACTTAACAGCTATCTCGACTGCGGATCTTACCCACAGACAGCCTTGCTGTGAGTCTGCTAGCGTTTTCACATGACCTGTGTAGGTGTTACCACAGCAAAAAGCAGCTAAGGGGAATCTGCTTGGCTTCATCAAATTGAATTTTCATGGGGAGACCTAAGAAGAGTTCATGTCTCCTTTCCTTCCCCGGCTCTGCAGCATGTTTGCCTCCTGCATGGTTTTTGAATGCCCTTATTGCAGATCCAAGCTGCTTTTCTGCAAGAAGGTTTGGCAGTGCACTTGGGAACCAGAGATCAGGTCACTATAAATGCTTGTGCTTCAGTCTAACAGGTGGCTTTTTTAAAAAAAAAAAAAAAAAAGAAAAAAGGTAGAGCTCCAAACTTTGTAAGACCTTTCATCAGACGGTTAAAACCAGCCTCTGCCACAGACTTTCATTTAGAGTATTTTGATAAACCCATTGCTAAATTATAGAAGCAATTATTTTTTATTGAAGGCGTAATAGCACAATAAAGTAGACATTATTCAAATCTATGCAAATAAGGTGCATCCCTCAGACACTTGGCACATGATGACTGCTTTGCGTGGTGCCTGAACAGCAGAGTCCCACACCGGGAGCGGGGCACAGACAGGAGAGCGGAGCCCAGCTGCTGGAGCGGGTGGACAAAGACCACGGTTAATAGGGCACGAGGATCTCACCTCTGGTGGACTGGGTCAGTCCCTACGAGCCAACCAGCAGCCCATCAGAAAGGAGCTGTGCCCTTGACTCATGAAGGATGGAGCATGCCTGCGCTCAGCCAACACGCACACCAGCAGCAAGAAACGTGTGGCCAGAGGACAACATCCCTTCTGGTTGCAACCAGGATGGAGGTCAGCAAAGGGGGTGCTGTGCTGTATCTGTGCTACGAACAGACAACTGCAGCTGGTCTACCCATCAGGCACTCTTCCCTTAAGCTACTCCTTGTCCTCAAAAGAAACATTATGAGTGAGCCGGAGTGACAATTTCACTCAGCCGGTAGCCTGAACCTTTCTTCTGCAATGGCCTTTGACAGCTCATCCACGCCAGCAAAGCTACGATCAATGGAAATGGTGGGGAAACCCCCACAACTAGGAATCAGGGTAGTGCAAATGCCAAACAAAGACCGACAAACCAGCAAAGACCTCTCAGCCTGGCACACGGATTTACACAAGCCTTAGAGGGCAATGTGCGCCGTCAGAAAGGTGCACTGCAGCGTTTGGTTTTTAACCGGGCAGTGCTATCCTGCCTTCTGTGTTAGGGAGTGCTTGGAAACAGTGACAGCCCTTTTTTGGATAAAAATATGAAGCTAATGGTATCTTACTAAGCATTGACATGACCCCATTGTTCCTGGAGGCAGCGAAATCTGTTCTCAGCTATTTTCCATGGATTTGGCTTTATTGGCAAAAACCACTACTAAAAAGCCAAGCAATTTCAGTTGCTTATGAGTTTTGATATGTACTTAATATGTCTAAAGCTTAAACAATTACAGAAGTTAAAAGCAGTAAGAGACCTATTAGGTCATCTAATTAGTCCAGCTTCTCCAGCATGATTTTCTACACAAACAAGCACTCTCCAGGACTTTGTCTGGAGACAATTGTGACCCAGGTGTACCGTGCACCACCAGTTCCCTTGGGAGACAATTTCACAGCCAAATGCTTTCCACAATCAAGTTGCATGGCACGATGTTCAACCTAAACATTTCTTTTTTATTTCATCTCATTATTTCTATTTACGCTGCTTATATTCAACAAATTCTAAAGGTTAATAACATGTCACATAAAACTAACGGCTAGAACTATAAATATTCTGTGTAATTTACAAAAAACACAGCATCAATTTTATTTAGGTTCTGTAATACACTGCCAGCATATTGCTTTTCAAAATGTATAAAAAAATACTGTTGAGATTTTTTTCCTTAACAAGAAAACTTACTTCTGTGGTTTGATCAAATAACTTTTACATGGTTTTCAATTTCCAGTAAGGAAATTAAAATAAAGGAAAAATCTTATGGTGGGGGAAGAGAAGAGGAACATTACTGAAACAGCTCAACTTCATTATTTGATTCTACTTCTTCAGATGATTTCACTCTGTAGAAAAAGGGTCAAATTCCATTTGCAAGTTTTTAAATTGTGCCATTAAAAGCTGACTGAACATGTGCAAAATAAGTTACAAGCAATTTTCTATAAAAAATAAAGTATTAAGTTTTTAAAATCATATTCTTAGGGTAATATGTATGTCCTCCAACATAGAGATGAATGAACTTCCAGCAATAATTTGCAGTAAATGAGTCTAGATTAAAAATTTACATTTACCTTGTCCCTGATATCTACCTTGGAAGTGACAGAGGCGCTGGGGAATGAATTGCTCACAACTCAGACCCAACACAGGGTTCCTGCATGTAACTAAATAAAAATCATATTCAGATGAATGCTAACAGTCTGAAATTGAAAATACAGAGTTACTTGAGTTACCAATAACTGGAAGCATATAAGCAAAGCAGCCTTGCAGGGCACTGAGTTTGCTCCCACTGCATTTAACAACTGCTTTCTACTTTAAAGCGCACGTTGTCAACCCAGCAAAACACAGACACAAGCGCTTGGTGAAGGAGAGGAATTCGCTTGGCAAGTTTGTATTTCAAAAGCAGTCACCCTGAAATGACAAAATCTCATGTCACAGCTTTGAGCACTGCCACTCATGTAAGCCAACACTTGCCCTTCCTTTTCAGTTCTCTGTCGATGCCCCAGGGAAGGGATGGGACAGACAAGGCCATGGGTAGCAAATCTGGGCAGAATATATATGGCCAACAGTGGATATTTATTTGGATTTTGTATGGGTGAAGAGGCAGGATTTTTCTGGTTTTTTCAACCACTTGGCTGGTTTTTGCACATGAGAAAGTTTAAGTAAAAAAAAGCCAACAAAAAACAAAACAAAATAGGACAGCTGGATGAAGACTGCAAACACAAGACACACAAAACAACTAACAACTATTTGGCATAAAGGAATGCAAATAGGTCCCCAGTAATGTTTTTGAGAAGCTGGTGGTGTTATTAGTACTTCAAACAGAAGAGACACTCTTTGCACTAGAGGAGAAAAAAGAGCTTAGAAAAACCCTCTCCTGTGGGAAGCTTCACGCTCTTTCCCTCCAGCAAATTCCTCGTTATCAGCTAAAATCAGGGTCCATCCTACTGAAAAATTTACAGTCTTCAAATCTAATACTAGTTAAATCTCAATTATCAGCCAAATATTCCCTAAATACAAGGCAGACTTAACAGATGTCTCTGTTGATCTCATGACAGCTCCCTTCCAAATATACAGAATTTACTCCATATTATGGAAGTGGCAAAAGTTTCCCCCCTCAAGTCCCTAATTTTGCAACAGAAATCAAAACAAGATACTCGGCACTAGTTAACTGGAAATAATTCATTAGGTGAAGGCTTTATCAGGTAATTTTGTTGTTGCTTTCGCAATACAGATCACAGCCAGCCTGTATGCAATTCTAGTGCAGCTAATCCGTTTTACACACCTCAGCTGCCCAGATAATGCTCCCTTCTTACCACTGGCAACTCCATCTAGCATGGCACTCCTTCAAAGGGGATCATACACTTTGCCACGAATTAGAAAGTGGGGCAGCATAAGCAGAATTAACACCAAATATAAAGAACAAGCTGGGATGTTGCTTCTTGTTGTATGTCCCTCGTTACTCTGATGCAACAGGAGGGCTCCTGCCATCTGCTCCTGCACGTGTACTGGGTCTGATGACTGGAAGAAGTGCTTTTGCTAAAGATAAGGGGACAGTTACGCACTGACATGCTTTGAATGCCTTAGCATTAATGCAAGGAAAAGCTCCTAGAACCAGCAAATGCTAGAAACCCCAGAAATAATACATTAGAAATTAAATTGCATTTCAAAAAGCAAGCTAACAAGCCTGAGCAGCCTGCGTTAGACAGGTCAGGCGAAATAAAACCAGCCTTTCTGGCCTCAAAGGCTGCATGTGAACCATGTCCAGTAACTGCCACATCAGATTAATATTATGCAGTTTATGTTTTCCCCCCACAATTTCATCCCGTTCCTCCAACCTTCCTCTATTCTTTTGAGGATAATGAATGACTCGCCCTTCCAATTTATTTATATCACCTCTAAAAAACCCTAACCTGCTCTGTCCCCCTCCAATGCATCTTCATAGCTTGGTCATTTCTACTTAAGACTACTTCCATATATCACATCTTAAACCTGCTATCCTTCCAAATCTTCCTGCTTGCACAAGGACCCCCAATCTCAACTTGGTGACACGGCAAAGCAGGAGACTTCGTGCTTATGCTAACCCGGCTCATTTTAAGTGAAGTGGGTTGGGAGGGGATCACAGAAGCTGGTCCATCAGCAAATTTGACGGACTAATAGCGGGTCAGTAGTGTGTGAACTAAAGGGGAAATGAGTCACCAAGAGTGACAACTGGAACAGGATAACAGCCCTAAAAACAATCAGTTCCTTGGCCCTTAGCTGTTCGTCACCAAACTTCTCTCGTTGCACGGAACAGCCCAAAATAGCAGGTCTCACAGCTACCTGTGAAAATTAAGTCGCCCTGTAGAAGTGCTGGAGCTGGACGATGCTTCACTTCAAACCGTTGCTCACCACAGTACCCATGCGGCTTCCCCAAACCCATCGCTCTGTGGCACAGGCCTTCTAACTTCTCACTCCCCTGCTCATTACTGATGGTTGCAACTTCATTGCAATGTAAGCGGAGTTTCACAAGGGCACCACTCAGATGCGAAACACAAGGAGACTGAAAATATAAAACTGTAGTATCCCTTATCCACTCTTAAATCAGCCCACCACTTCATCTCTGTCCTTCTTGAACAGATGGAACCTTCTGGCAGTCTTTAAACTACTCAACAGCACTTTCTTCCATAACAAAGCAAACTAATTACTAGAGTAAGATGCTATTTTCCATCAGTTTTTCTGCTATTTTTAAGGAATCGGCCAGCTTGGTGAGCTGATCTCTGATTAAGGATTTGCAGTGAAGCTATTTCGCCCTCAGAAGCTTAACGCAGCAGAATTAAATGCATGTCGGCATGAAGGTACAGAACATGCTAAATGAACTTCAGGAGGATTTTGCCTATCAAATACTTCTCTCACTCCATTCAGGCAACTATAGGTGTGGACAGCCTGTCGATCACGGATGCAGAAATAATCACGTCTTAGCACTGGCTTTGCACGTTGGATCCCTAAACGCAGCACAGCAAAGGCTGCTCTGCGGACCAGCTCTACTAGGCAAATACTCAGTTTTAAGAAACTTTTTCAAATCCTCTAAAAGCTTCTGAGAATTTTTTTCCAACTTAAGGATAATTTTTTCTAATGCAACAATTTTCTTGTTGATGCTGTAGGTGTTCTGCTCAAGCTAAGCATTTGCTTGATACGCTGTGTATGTGTTGTGAGAATCTACAAAAGCCTTAGCTTCATGCCTTTACCAACTTCAAGATACTTGGAAATCAATGTCAAAATTATAAACTTTTCAAATTATTTTAGGAAAGCTTCTTCTAAAAATCACTGCAGAGGACTACAAGACTTAGATTAATTAGATAATGAGACTTAAAAAACCTTTAGTAATACCAGTCAGACACTTGGATGAGTCCTAGACACACAGAGACATTAAACACTCTTAGAAAAAAAATGCTGATAGGCAGCACCTCAGAGCACACAAAAAGCTGCAGAGAGAAGCCAATGGATTTTGTAATAACTAAGCAAATTTAGTGGTAGATTTGTGATCCACTGGGTATCTGTTGAGTGGGAAATAAACCAAAGCAGCTAGTTACATGCTGCCTAGCTGCAGACTGTAACATGAATAGTCTCCCTGCAGGTAAACCACTTTCTATTACTTCTAAGTACCACAGGAAAAATACTAATTGAAAACACGGTTCTAATACTGTCCAGCTGGAAAACATTAGCTTAGGATGGAACTAGCTTGACATTGGCTGCCAATTGGCTATGCACAATGGAAAAGGAAATTAATATCTTGCAGACGAGACATCCCATTTTCCACTTCTCCTTTGTAACTGTCGAATAAACTCGTTATTAACCAAAGGCTTTGATTCACATGGGGAAAGAAAAACATCAATGCATTTATGATAACGCAAGTCTGGATTTCTTGCATTAAAACAAAGGCTCTCAAATTTTGACACAGCGAAAAGCAGAGCAACTGCGAAAAGCAGAGTAACTGGAGAACGGCTTACAGCCCAAGAACATAGCAACATTTCTCTTCGCTCTTTTCTTGACTAAGAATTAAAGAACAGACAAAACACAAAGACAAATGCAGTTCTACAAATCTGTGTCGTCCCAGTCCATCTTCCTGCAGCTCCCTCCTGCTAAGAGCTTTTTCCCCTGCAGTTGCAAAAACGATGAAGAGAAAAAATGAACCTGACCCCATAGATACTGAGACTCCTTTTTCCATTCTATTTAAATTCATTTCTATGAAGGATCCAACAGCCCAGACTATCTCAGGAGCAGCATTCCTCAAGTTGCTCACAACCCACAAGCTTCCTGAGCCTCCTCTCCATGAGATTTCAACTTTGCTGACACATTCCAGACTTTTATATATACTTTTATCCCCCATTCAAATTCTCCGAGATCATAAAAAACTATATAAAACCCCCCAAAATTTAGTGGCTCTCCTCACCATGGAAAAGCATCCTCATTCTGCACCCAGATCTTCCAGCAGATGAAGTTACCTGCTGGCACAACAGTCCACGTCCACGTTCCCTACTTGGCTTCAGGTCACTGTACAAGGTTTGTGCTATTTGCCTGAATCAGACCATCTCATTTATGCTTGAAGTGGATTTAGAAACATTTATGAGTTATGAGCACAGAGGGCAATTAGCAGTTGGTAACAATTTCTAGGTCTCAAGAAGGACATCTGTCTACAGTCTTACTTATGCTTAAAATTGGCTTCTCCATCCGTTCTTGAGTGACCCAAGGAGGTCAGGCAAGTGAGATGTGGAAGATGACAGCAGACATGGGAAAGCAAGGTAGCATAGCTGCAAGTGAGAGAAAGATGGAAATCCTGTCTGCAGTGCTGTCTAAGGAAGCACTTCAAAGGAGAAGAGTTAAACGTTCCTAGAATCAAAGAAGAAACTGAGAAGGAAACAGCAACAGAGCGAACAACAAAGCCCAAATGAAAAAGGTAAAAGCACTGATAGCTGAACAAGAGGAGAAATGGCGCACTAATCAGAACGTAAGAGATCCAAAGTTTACTACCTTCTCTGTCGTTTTTGAGTGCAGACAAACTTGTCAGAAAGATCAAAAAGTTTGGGACAGCTTTGTTCTAGCCTGATCCTAAAGCAGAGGTGCTTTTAGTTAGCTTATTTCCAGAAAATGGAAAGAGGGGAAGGGAATTGCCCCTAGACAAATAGACTGCAACCCAAAATCATCAGAAGCCAGGCTACAGCCTCACAAATCCACCTCCAGCCCAATGGGAACATCCATACACTTTCCATGGCTTCTCCGATGAAGCAATGAAAAAAAGGCTCATTCTAATTTGTTGAGTAACAATCCAATTTTACAAGCATGTAATTCAAAGTCTTGGTGAGCTATTAGCAGCTAATGACTTCCAATGCCTACCATCCTCCTAATGCAAGTACAGAAATTGTAAAAACTCAGAAAAACTGAATGATCTGGAGTCAAATGAAAGTCAATGGGGAGTAGAACCACTCAGAGCCTCCAAGGTAAGGTCCCAGAGACAGGTCAGCTTAGCTTCCCAGTCACTCAATTATCCCAAATTACTGAGTGCATTTGCAAATTTGACTTTATTTTCACTACACTCCAAGGTTCATCTCTGCAAAACAGGGACAATAATCCCTGAATTCTGAGAAAGTTAATGATTAATTCATGAAGCACTCAAATGTGGGGCAATCACAGGAATCATTGAAGCTTGGGACTAAAAGTTTGGATGAAACACAATAAATAACCAGACCAAATAATGGAAACTAAGACAATATATTGAAAAGCTTCTTCTCCATAGTGTCCACCCAGAACATGCTGCAAGGCACCAATTGGGTGGAAAAAGTGTTATAACTTGCCATGGAAGACTATATTCACACATAAATAAGGAAGAGCTAAAATTATACAGGCAACATTAATGATGGTATTGCCTGATACAAAGGCCAAGACTTAAATATTATTACTCATCAAACCAAAATTCTTGGTTTAGATTGTTCTCCTGTGCTTTATAATAAATAAAGTACACTCATTTTTTAATAGAAAACCATAACCTGCTTTCTTGTCACAGTAATAGAAGGTGAGAAACTTTGTGCCTGAACTAATGAGGAAAATCTCCAAAAAAAAAATTCTAAATAAAACAAAACAGCTACCTTAGACAGGAAATAAAAATAATCAGTGTTCTCAGGTTCTTAATTCTTCTTATTTTCTTTTTATATACAAGTCTGCTAGTCAAAGCATCACATTAAAAAGATCTTTTAATTCCTTAGTTTCCCTTAAAATATGCTCTTTCTAAAAATGCAACGTATTGTGTGTAAGAACATGCCGGCCTGGTGTAAGGCAGTAATTTCTCCACACTCCTATTTGCACATCACAAGATGTATTTGAATATACACTTATAATCAGAAATATGTTAGCACTATTACAGTACACAAGCATGATTATATTCCTGTTTGCTTTGAGGTATCACAGAAAAAATGGTTTCTATTTGCAGCACCTATAGCTATTTCTAGCCAAATGTTCTACTGTATAAAGCTGCATTCTTCTCTAGTACAAGGCATAAAAACTAACAAGACAAACACAAAATCTCATACCCTACAAACAGTGTAACTTTTATCTAAATCAGCCCAAAAGTTGTGAATGCATACCTGAAAGGATAAAAGCAAATAAAACCAATATCTGTTGGACTTCCCAGACTTATAGGTATAAAACAGATAGAGGATTTGGGATTATTGCATTAACCACAGTTTAAAACAAGCATACATGATTAATTATGGTGAGGACCATCCTAAAGCACCAGCTCTCACCTTTATGCTTCCCCCAATTAGATCTGGCGGCTCTTCATCTGTTTCTAAGGCAACGTTGATGGAGGCGAAGGGGCGACTTGCCATCTGTTGCATCTCACGGAGTAGTTGCTAATTTAATAAACAGAAAAATATTATTATCGTATTGTTCCAACACAAAGATGAAAAAATATGTATCTGAGAGGTTTTACCCAATATGAAGGGATATCAATGAATATGGAAAAATAACCTCCTGGTGCTTTAACAGGCTTAAGGGTACAGACAGATAATTGTAAATATTCACATTATTACAACTTAAGAGGTTATTGCAAGTAAAGCTACACGCACAGTCTTAGCCTGACTCGTTTGCAGGGAAAAACGCATCCGCTTAAGTCTCCATAAAGCAGTTATTTACTTTTTAAGCTGTGATATCCTAGTTGTTTGTCATCACCTGTCTAGATGAGAGGACTCCATAGGATTTGTGGGAACCATTCTAAAATTAAACTAGCAGCAGTATGTAACTACTGTAAGAAAGAGTTTGCTTTTTTTTTTATAACAGCACTAGCAAAATACTGTCAGGCGTCTATTGAATAATCATCTTTTTTTATTGTTTGTTTCCTTTCTGAATGCAGCAAATGTATCAAATGGCAAGCATGTCCTTGTTGCAATATGTTTTATTAAAATAGAAAACCTTTTCCAGAGTAAATCTCTGCAAGCCTTCATGACACAAGACATCTTTTTATTGTACTCTTAAGCATTTTTAAGCATCACAATGCAGGTCCCTTTTTTTAGCACAAAAAAAAGACAGTTCTTATATGGCTGGGCTGGAAACAGCATTTCAATTTCCACTGAGCTGTGGACATGCTTCTTTCTGGCTTCGGCAGGTCATTTCTAATACTAACAGCAAGCTACACAACCTGCAAGTGGATGCAGAAGCCATAACCCTAATTCCCAGAAGCAGTGGGTCTGATGTGACTTGGTGCCCCTATTTAATAAGAGAAGCAGTGTACACTTTGTATAGCACGTAAAAAAACAGCCGTCTTGCCCTTGAGTGCAGTAACTCCCTAAACCACTTGTACACAGCTTTACACATTTAGCTTTACTACTTAGCTGCAGCAATACTAGTTACACTCTATTTTTAAAGTAGGTTGAGGCACCACCAAATGCGCTCTATACTTCCCACCACCACCACACGCATTTCCCCATTATTTCTGGGCAATCTGACACTCCAAGCCCTAACTCATCATTTACAGTACTCAAAAAGCACTAAAGAAAGCGCCACAAAGTGCATCGTGCCCTGAATAACCCCCACCCAGCACAGCAGAAGGGGACACAGCACACAGGTGAAAGGAAGATGCTGCCATCCAGCAAGCAATTCTTTTGGACAAAACTACATTACCATTTTCTTGAACCCATAAACCGCCTGTGGTCTTTTCTTTGCCAAGGTATCTTTTAGTTTTGGTTTCTTTGGGTTTTTTTTTTTTTTGCGCAAAAAACTGGAAGACCGTCTTTATAAAACTGGGGTTCGGGCAAGGTGGCAGGAAGGCATGATGGATGATGCAACTAAGCCTGGGGGGGTATATACGTCTGTATGGTTCTGAGACTAATAAAAAAAATATAAAATTTCACTGCCATAGAAGGCAAGTGGCAAAATTTTGCTTACTTTCTGAAGGAAAAAAACCCAACCAACCAAACAAAAAACCAAACCCAAGCATTTCAGAGCAGATTGTAGATACTGTCACAAAGCAAAAAAACCCAACAAATTCACACAAACGGAGCTGTACTAAGCACTTGCAAGCAAACTCGTGTGTAACTCACACTTGAGTAAAAGAACACAAGGAGTTTTCGAATATTTAAAGCACACCAGCAGATTGCAGACTAAAGCAAGCGTGAAACAGATTGCTGGGTTGTTGTTCCTGCAATTGTCCCCTTCAGCTATCATAAAGTGCTTTGTTTAATGGCTATAAAATCGAAGAACAAGCTGTCCCGATGAAGATGTCCAAGAGACTTAGAAACTAAAAGCTGTAAGCTCTTTGAAGGAAGTTTAGTTTACTAAAGAAAATGTGCAATTTGGCAACATGACTCCTACCAAAGTCAACAGTAGCTTCAAGAAATAAGCCCCTGAGCAGTGTGGTGAAGGCAGAGATGCCTTTGAATGCTACAACATGAGCACTGGGAAAAGCAATGCTGACAGCAATGTTATTGCCTTCACTGGCTGAACTGGCCAAGGAAAGCCATTGCTTTCAGGGTTGTCCCAAAGCCAGCTGACTCTCAGCATAACAGCGGCCAAACTAGGCAAAACCAAAGGTCCAAGCTGCAACCAAAGCAGGAAATGCCTAAGGGAGAACATCTTTTTCCTAACACCAGTTTCCAATGTAGCTCATCGTAGTCATGTTGCAAAACCAATTCTCACCCCAAATTGAGAATAAATTTGAGAAATAATTGCTCTGTAACCAGAATGTCACTCTTTCCCCCAAGGCATGCACTGTGCATGGTTAACTTGTGCATGTATATATCCTTCAATATTTGTTTGGTGTGTCAAAATTTTAATTAAAAGATTTTATTATGTTGTAAGGGAGAAATTGTGGCATTTGCCTAGCCAAGACTTTGAGCATGTCATTAGAAATCAGCAGTAGTTAACATCAGGATACCCCAGATCCTGGCTTACCCTCACGCCTAATGATTGCCTTTCTGAGATTTGAAATAATGAACCTCAATACTCTTTCAAGTAAACCTTTGGTTTCTAGATCACACAATTAACAGGACAACCTGGGAGTATTTTATATCTCTTAGATCTGATGAGGAGTTTAAAGGCAAAACATTTGACAGGCTTACAATAAAACCACATCACAAAGCGTGTATTGGAACACACCACTGGCCTTTAATATTTAAGTAACCACAAACTGTGAGAACCTGCAGAACTTTCATTTGCATTGGTTTGGGCTTTTTTCCCCCCCACTACCAGTTGAAAAACTCCTTCCAAAAAAAAAAAAAACCAAATCACAAGTTAAAGCAATTGCAGAATAGGAAGTGTTGAAACAAGGCCTGAAGGTTTTGGTGGAACTGGACACTAAGAGAACTTGACAGTAAACAAACTCAACAGATGGTCTATGGTGGGGGAGAAAAACAGCAGGGAGCATGGGGGACCGCTGAGGTTGTTCACCTCATAGCACCCAGGCCTAGAGGTGCAGGTCCAGGAGCCAATGGTGCAGAAATATAGTGTTTCATACCAGTGATTCTTGAAAGTCATACATGTTGAGTAATGGACAATCTAAAATGAATAGTGTATTACTGATGGGAGAAAAAACACCAGAGGAATTGAGGAAAACCTTTTCATGCAGTAGCACAGGCTCTCACATGAAAGAAAAACAGCTCTTCAGGTTACCAGGTTAATTGACTAATATAACCTATGCTGTGTTTTCTGACAAGAAAATCCCGAACACTTTATTCACGATAATAAAGCAGTCACCGGTCTCTGTATAACCATCCTGCTACCATCCATCTCAGCAACTGCCCCCTGCAGAGTCTCTTTTATGAGCACAGGGCTGTGGTACCTTTCGGGATGGGGCTCAGATATTTTCATCCATGAAAGGATGTCAATTTTTCCAGAAGAAAGCCACACTTTTTGGATCTTATTTGCTTCTTATAAAGAATGGCTTAAAAAAAAACCTAAGCAAAAAGAGCTATCTAAAACTTGTAACGAACTCAAGTTTTTGCATGAGTATTTCATCTCAATTTTCAACAGAGATGAGAAGGAAAGAAGGAGCAGGAAAAAACCATGGGTGTGCTAAGCAAACAACAGGAATGGATGAGCTTTCATTTTAAGACAGAATAAAACAGAAGCAAGCAGGACCTCACAGGAAAGAGACTGTATTTCCAGCAGAGAGGACATATTCAGGCAGGGAATCAGCAGGAACGTCTGGTACCATTACACCAGTCTATGGTCGAAGGAGGTGAACTTTAAAAAGAGGAGCCAGAAAAGAGCAGTAACTCTTATCAACAGTTGTTTGGTGGGTTTTGGGGATTTTTTTGTTTTGTTTTTGTTTGGTTTTGGTTCCCCCCTCCCCCAGGAAATGTATAAATCTAATCCTTCGAAGTATTTCTGAAATTCAGATCCTTCTGGATCTATAGCTTGTTGTTTTATCCTCAGGAGATAACAGTTCGGTTTTAGAGGAACTTTTGATGAAGATATTTCAACAGAGCAAGCTACGTTTCTTTACTTTGATGAAACAAGTACAATTAAAGGTCATCCTTTGAGGATTCATACTACAGCCTTTGAGGGTGCAATGAATTTGGGATGGTGCTCCAAAGCTAAGGCTATGATAAGGCTCCTGCTGAACTGGGTCTCTACTGTCATGTTTCTGTACCACCATGGAAAAATCAAGCTCCACTTTGTTATGAACAAGCAAAATCAGCAGCTGTGCTGCATTCTCCCTGCTGTCCACAGCCAACTTTAAAAAAAACAGGTTACTCGGAGATCAGCTATGTGTTTTGAAACACTACCCTCCCTGTATGGCAAAGATAAACTGGTCCAATGGGCCAAAACCCAGAAACCTCACAAACAACAGTGAGTCTAAACAAAGTAACAGCTCCAGTGTCATGGAAAGAGAGAAAGATAAAGAAGATAAGGAAACAAACTGATTTGTACTCTTCTTGTTTAAGACATTTTGAGGAAAAAAAATAAAAATTCTGGGACAGAACAGAATATTTGGGACTTTCCTGCATAAATCTGAACTGCTCTACCACGCAGACTGTAAAGATGCTATCCTCCAACATGGATTCAGAAACCCTGGACTTCCCCTTCCAGCTGAGGCTAAACAGAGGGTAATAAGGAAACAGAACAAAGTTGTTGCCTTCTTCCAGACCAGCCTTTTCAATAGCATCAGTTCTGCAAAGTTACTCAAGTGTGTCAGTCCTCTCACGTGTTCCCTCCAAGGCTCTGCACCATGTATAAACCAGCCAATCTAATGAAATACCTAAAGGTCTTGCTGCATACACCGAGCAAAGGGTAACAAAATTCCCCCAGCAAGGCTTATTAGCTCCAACTTGGCCACTTGCTAACCAAAGTGGCGGTCATTTTGCGGAGGTCAGAGGATGAAGATCACTCCCGTCCTTCCAAAACATACTGGGTAGAGTGGTTGCACTAGTAGACAGGTATTTTGAGCTTATTGTTGCACATCCTGAATTGCTGTAAGAGTTTTGTTTGAATTCAGAAGGTGGCTCATCCCATTTGTGCACGAATACATATTTGCATATGCACATAAACTATCAACTACCTATTTCCAGGCACCGTCGCATGACTAACTTAGCCTTGTCCCAGAGCTCTCCTGTAATGACATCTGCCAAAACTGCAGCTCGCAGGCTGCTGGCAGTCAGCATAGGAAAGGGACACAATCATCCTGGCATTCCCAAGGGCCTTTGGAGAAGATGACCTTCTCGGGGGCAGTGGCAACAGCAGCTAGATGGAGCTGCATGTCTAACACGGCCAGTAATGACAGGCGCTCTGGCATCACTGGGCATTACTTCGAAGTAACGTATATATCCTGGTGCAGGAACCTTTGCTTAATGTTATAGTTACTTGGAGACCTTGCTGGAAGGGGGAGTAGTCAATGGAATCACTTACTCCAAAATAAAAAGAAGCATCAGCAAAGAAACAAAAACATATAAGACATAAATATTCCATGAAGACCAGCCACATTGTCTCAGAAATAAGTGATTTAAAGCATTTGTCTACAATTACATTAACTACCATGTAAGTCAACAAACAAACAATGTTCTCTGACACTTCCATCATCACTGAAAATTAAGTTTTTAAGCCCCTAGAGCAGTGCACATATTAATGTTAGCTAATTAGTTTTGTAACTGACTTCGCAGGCTATGTTGAAAGACAGAGGAAGAGAAAATTAATGTTCAAATGCTTCTCAACAGGCATTTCCACACTTCAAAACTATAACAAAACAGAAAGCAAAGCTGCTGGGAAGTTGCCTCATGCTGAAATGACAGAAGATATTTAATTTGGGGCTGATTAAGATAAGTTATTCATCATAATCATGCCCCGTAGGAGGGCACAGAAAACCTGACCTTTAATAAGAAGAATAAGATATCATTTCTTTTTAAAAGACCAGAAGTATACAGTCCATGCTGACTAAAATACATACCTATACCAGATAATTACACAACAGCACAGCGCACCTTTGATTGACTAGAGCTCTTCTAGCATAATTACACAACACTGCTTCTCTCCTTGATTTTTCCAAATAGCTAAATTAGATACCTGTACCGCTGATTCCTGTTATCAGAGAGACCTAGGAGTGTGACATGACAACAGCTTCTATATACCTGCAATTGTGGGGGTTTTTTTAAACTAGGCTGAACTCTCCTAAAGCTAGACTTAATGGTCTAGCTTCATAATTGCAAATACTGGCCAACAGGTCTTTTTTAGGATATACTGAAACCAACGTAATTTTCTAGTGGCAACACCATGAAAGACTATGTGAGAAGAGCTCAGTTGGACGCCAACACTGTGTATGTGATTGCCAACCTGGTATGCTGGTGTCCTACATGGATATATTAAAGCTACAAATGATCAGCTGTAACTGGCCATCTGCAAGTTCAACCAGAGATGAGCTCAATTAGGCACAGAAGTGACAGTAGCATGTTCAAACAGAAATGGACCATCAATTTCCCCCTGAGCTGGAATCTCTTGTCAACATTAATATTTTGGGATGTTTTTCCTCTTCAGGGCATCTCTTAGTTCTGCTATAATTTCCTTCAGTTGGTGACCAAAGCCACATAGATTATTGCAGAGAGCACACAGCATTTGTATTTTGGAAAAAGCCTATAGGCACTATGAGGTGGTTCCCATTCATAGATTTTAAATTTAGGGGTAGTGGAAAAAGTTGCAATTATTTGATCTGAACTCCTGCATAGTACAAGCCACTGAACTGTACCATATGATTTCCACAAGCATGTGACTTGGACTGACCTAGAAAAGATCTTTCCAAAAGCACTCAAATTCTGATCCGAGAGTCATGTTTCTTAGACAAAAAGAAATAAATTGTTGGCATTGCTACTCTTGCCATTAAAAACAAGAGGAAAACAAAACAGCTTTTGACTTTTTCTACCCCCAGTTGCAGACACTGGGTGTTATGCCTTTGGCTGATCGTTTAGAAGACCCTCATCCCATTATCAATCTTCTATGATTTCCTTTTCACAGATGCTGAGTCACATCATCAAATCTCAATATGTTCTTCCTTGGATAAAATGAGTAATTTGTGATGCTTTAGTCTCTCGCTTATCTTCCAGATAACAAATTAATCTTTCAGTGTTGTTCTGTACCATCTGCAACACCCAAGACATTGCTGAGATCAGAGTGGACACACTACTCCAATAACTGGTTACACACAATACTAACGCTATACTCTTATTTTATTACTCTACTTATAAACATAGGAACTGGGAATTTACGTACAGTTAGTTCACCATTGCCACCATCATTTCAGTCTATTTTCCAGTGAACAGGTATTCTGGAAAGTAAACCCACCCTAACTGGTCAAAAAAATACATTATACAAGCTTACGTTTCACCCTGACAAGACAATCAAGTGTGCTGACCATGTAATCTAGACCTTTGTAGAAGTTACCTGTTTGCCATGGTTTCTCGCTCCTCCAATTTGTGTTTCCTCTAAAAATTACACCAACTACAAGTTAGTATTTTCTTCTCCACAGACAGAGACTGAATAGCACCATCAGTCCTACTGAACAAGAAGGTCCACATGCCAAACGACTGCTGGGAGCTTGGACAATACAGCAGCAGAGTTTGGCACCAGCACATCTCGTTTCTTACAAGGTGTCCAAAGCACATTGGACTGCCCAACATTTAGGGACATTTGTAACCTTATGTTTTACTGATCTTGCATAAGGCAAGATTCTTCCAAGACACCACTGGAAACTCCACACAGCGATGAAGATTCTAATTTACAGTTACAGTCTGAAAATATTCCAAACCTGAATCCCTATCTTTGACAGAGGATACCCTAAATCACAGTCTAACAGAGAAGATATATAAGATGAATGAAATACTAACAGGTGAGAGCAGGAAGGGGAAGAAAATGAAGGCAGGGCAATAAATAATACACAACACACATCCCTTGGAAAGTCTTTGCTGTAAAAATGAATACAGAAATCCACCTGCCTAAATGATATCCAGTGCTCTCATATGTTACAGTGGAGGATGCCAGTGAAAAAAGAAGCATTGCTACATTTTGAATACACTTGGGAGGGAAATAGGTTTCAGCAATGAGGTCAGGAAGGAGAGGATAATCCCTGCAGTAAATCAGTACACAAAACCCATCCTGAGTAAGTTGGGTAGTGCACACAGAGTTCTGTCCTGGATAGTCTTGGCAAGAAAGGAAGCGAAATGTAGACGATTTTTTGTATGTTAAGGGTGCAACTGAACTCCAGACACCCAAATTTAGTTATCTGCATATGTGCTTGTTGCTGATGCTCCCAACGCATCCCAATGGGGCAGGGAGAGCGCTCCAGCTGACCCTCATGCAGACAGTTACACTGGGTCAGCCAAATCACTATCCACGCTCCATTTGCTAGAAATTTAAGAGGAGCTATTTCTTGCTCAAAGTGGAAAAGAAGTAGGCTGAGGGTTAAGAGAATAGGATTTGGATGCTAAAATAAAACAATAGAAAAGAAAATTCATGACAGCAGGTGGGCATATTAAATATCTAATGCCACTCTCGTATTTTGTGCATTATTCTCTATTACTACCTCGACACATTTAACGTGTCATTTTGTAGAGACAAGATAGAAAGGTTTCCTATCCCTATTTCCCAATGTCATTCACCTCATCCTAAGCCTCCTATAAAAGCTGCCTTTTTATTTCCATTTTCCCTCTTTAAGATGTCTGAAGATACTTAAACTTCGTGCTCACTGGAAAGGGAATAAACACACAATTTACAATCCCATCTCCTCCATGCCTGATATGACACAAATTGTTCCCAGTTTTACTTCAGGTCAAGTTTTACACTCTGCAAGGCCTGAACTTTTGCTCAGTGCTCCAAACTCATTTTCCTACATTTGATACGCCATGTTTGCACACCCAAAAGACCCTTTAGCCAGAAGGCTGAGGAACATCAGCACTGACATGTGCAAGCAGTTGGTCAAAGAGGATTAGCTGCAGAGAGGAAAAAAAAAAAGTCAGGAGAATCTTATATATTTTGCAAGATCCTGATGTAGATTCTGGATTTGTGGTACGTTGCCTTTTCAGTATGGAGTAATGCAAATTTAGTTTACCAAATGACGCTGCTCTGTTCCATTAACCTGATACACCAAGTACAGCTGCACAACTTCTCTCAACACATTTTCCAAGCAATATTGTCTGAATAATTTTGACTACTAGACCTTTCAGCACACTCCCTTTTCTGTCCTATACATATCTCAGATTAAGCTTCAGCTATCTGCTTTTCACTCTGCACTGCGATAAGAAGTTTGGCACTTGCAATGCCTATATTGGAAGCAGAAGTGATTGATAGCTGGGAATTACCTGCAGATTGCATTATATTTTAGGTACTTTTGGGTTAAGATTAGAGAACAAGCACAGAATTACTACAGCACAACCCACGACAGACAGGCAACTAACTTGACTACTACTACAAATATAGCCCAAACCAGAGAAATATCTTCCTCCAGGGCTGCAGCATATATTAACTGTAAGCTTACAATATGCTGTCTGAATTGGGTGTCCTGCCACTGGTGCTTAATCACCTTTCCTCTCACCCAGCCTCTAAATTGCTGGGAGAAGGTGGTCTCCCTCAACTGCGTCAGCAGTTTATAGAGGGGGGTAAAAAAAAGTGATAAACCAAAATCTGTTTTTCCCAGTCCAGCCTGCAAACTCTGTGACCCATGACTCCTGTAAAGGATAATGGAGAAAACCAAAGAGAAAAGCCATGTACAAAGGAAGGAAGAAGGGCAGATTTAAAAATCACATGCTTCAGAACAGAGGGGTAAACTTGTATACACTTAAAACTTCCAGTGTAGCAAATTGCTATTAATCATTATTTTAACTACTAACATTTAAAGAGAGCCTTGCTAGGATTTATTGAAAGTCCATATAAAAAAAATCATGGCAGGCTATAAAATAATCTTCAATAGTACTGAAAAGTCAAAGAATTTTTGGGCGGATTTTTGTTTCTGGAGACAGCCTTTATTAATATATATAATAATGCCATGGTAAAGATGTAAAACAGTTTCCGCAAGTTTTACAAGTATTTCTAACAAAAGACGAATGGCATAGCAGAGATCCATGACCTACAAGATAGAGCCATTAGATCTAAAGAAGGAGCAAGACAAGTAACAGCATAAAACAGGAATCTGCCAGGAAAAGAACCCACTGATGAACTGCCTGTCAAGTAGCCACATATGTAAACTGAATTTAAGACTAAAACATGCCAATATGTTGCTAATACTCCAGCTTTTTTCCTTAAAACATGCATCAGTCTGAAAGTAACTTAATTTATAGAGACATTTTTCATTAAGATCACTGCTAAAATATTTTAACTGAGGTCCAAAGCACGCTATCTACTTCTCAGTCTATATTCCTTATATATTCCTAGATAACATTTAACCTCAGGAGGCAACAGGGAATGTTATGCTGACTCCAGCTTACTTTCTTGCCAAGAAAGTGAGAAGGAAAAAACCAGACAGCCTAGTCAAAGTTTATCTCCCTTCAGAGAATACAGAAAAGCTCAAAGACTTAAATTATTTCAAAGATTAAGGGTTATCTGTTTCAAAACAACTGATTATATTATGCATTTGAATTCACTAGTAAGAGCAAAAACATCTGAATCAGAAAGAGGAAGAAGAGGAAAAGAGTTATCAGACATGATCCTGCTTTATTGTAGGAAAGGAGATCCTCAGATCGAATAAATTTCTACTATTCCCACTACTGCACTGGAAAGTACAACCAGATACAGATTTCTTTGAAGACATGCAAGAAATGGGCACTTGCACAAAATCTGACCACTGTAAAAATTAATCCCCAAAATACTCCTGATCAACTACTACATATGAATAAAACACCCTTGAATAGAACAGTTACACGCTGGGTGCCTGCAGCTGCCAAGAGCTTCATCCCAGCAGGACAGCTGAGAGGAAAATCTATGAGAATAGGCAGATTTCACCCTAAAATCCAAAAGCAGGAGAGAAACACCCTTCACTCCTTCAGAAAGGATATCTGGTCTTGGCTGACAAGGTATAGACAACATCTATATGTACAGCCTACATACAGAAAGCGCACATTAACTCACTTGAACAAAGTCTGGCTTCTCTCATTTTCCGTACAAGTAAACAGATTGCACAAGACAAAGCTCCTACAAATAACCCCTGTCACAGCCCAGCCTAACCTCTGCTATATTTGTACATTACACAGGACTCTCTTGTCTTCCATGGTTTTAGTGCTTACCACAGCAAGAAAACCCCAGGAACAAGCAGTCATCTGCCTTGAAGCACACAGGACTTGCTTCTCTACACAGCTCTACTACACATTTCTGCATTTACGCTCAGAAATTAGTAAGAAGGACACATTCTTTATGCTACTGCGTGAGAACTTGTGGGCCATCCTATCTTGGTGCTTAGGGTCTAACATGAAACTAGCTTCAACTTAGAAGCAGGAAAAAAGGGTGGTGAAAAAAATCACCAAATGCATCACAGATAAACAAGGAGGAATCGCATTTTGGGGATTCACAGCACAATTTTTTTATAGGCTGCAAACACGAAAAAGTTGGAAAGCTGCTACGGTCCTTGTCTAGGTGAAGAGGAGAAAGCTCTAGCGCTAAAAGTTGCCTTTTTAAGTCATACACTACAGCTTTCCAAGTTGTGGGTGGCTTCTCCCAACTTGCTGTTATGTTACTACGTTCCAGGGAAAAAAACCCAAACCACAACCACCCCAACACTTTTAGATAAACTTTCAGTTTGAAAATGGGGAGTAGCCTTTTTTTTAACAGACTAAAGCAGGAGCTAATGTGGTTCAGAGCTTCAGCGCAGAAACTTTCTCTTTTAAAACAGATGTAAAGAATCTCCTAATTTGCGGTGGTTTTGTACGTAAGCTGTCTAGAACCCGAGTTCTGGGAATATAGGACATTCACCCCTATTTTTTTTTGTGCTCCACAGAAACTGCAGCATCAGGATACTAAAATAGCATCATTTGTCACTGAAACTGTAGTCGAAAGTACACTATTATAAATCCCCAAACAGAAGCATTTATAGATTAGTGGAGCTTATCCTTAACTGAAGGTTAATGGTATGCGTATGTGAAAAAATACAAGAGAGAACAACTATAAAAAAGTCATTTAAAAGATAGCATTCAATTTTGTCATTTCAACCTCTCTTCGTCGTGATGCCCAGCAACTTTGTTTAATCTTCCA
The DNA here is from genome assembly GCA_013398295.1 of Chionis minor. Lineage (NCBI taxonomy): Eukaryota > Metazoa > Chordata > Aves > Charadriiformes > Chionidae > Chionis > Chionis minor. The sequence goes on from VZSF01009539.1 coordinate 65,992, forward strand.
AACCACAGCTGCCACCAGGAGCAAAGACAGGAAACAACTGTAAAGGGAAAAAAAACAAAAAAAATCTTATTGTCCTTGTTTGTAACATAATGGCAGCCGAAAAACTCTAGCAAACCAAAAAAACCAGACCAGAAGTTCTTCTAACACTTAGAGCTACTTTGATGAAAGATAATACAGCAGTGCAAAGTGTTTTGCACAGTTCAGTGCTCATGACACTGGGTGAGGACTGGTGTACACCTATTTTCAGAGAAAACTGTTGTTCCAAAGTTAACTATTTGACCTCCACCAATTTTTACCAGGAAATCAGAGCTGTAAGGCAGAAAGAGTTAATCGAATTGGAAAAGCCAGTATTGACTATCTTTGCAGATATTTCAAGTGAGACGATAACCCAAAAAAGAATAGCCTTGAAAGAAGCAGAGAAAATTGATTATATTTTCTTTTCCAAATCACAAAACTAAGATAAAGTATACAGTAGTTGGATTCTTTTTAACTGGCTATTGCAGATCTACAGGCATTTCTTGATTTCCCCAAATCTATATTGGTTTTTTTAAATCTAAAGAGGAGAAACAGATGAATAGATTTATCAACTTCTAGGGAAAATGCAAAGAAGCAGATACAACAAAAAGCAGTTATAATAATAACAATAAGAATAAAAGCTGACTTTATTGTCAGTTATGATCTTATCACACTGAATACTTAATGAGCAACTTCAAAGCACCCAAGCTTTCCAACATTAAATTTTTTCTTTTTTGTATCTGAACCCCAGTGAAGGCCTCTCTTCTCAAGTATCACACTGATGGGTAAGAGAAAATGTCTTCAAACCTCCTTCCCCATGCTCTAGCACATATTTAGAGAGTGCTTAAAGGAAGATTAACCACAATAGATGAATTATTTCCTAAAGTGCACTATTTACGCCAACTGCTGTGCTCTGTATGTTTGAAGAGGGATTTCTGCTGAAGGGGGAACTGGTGTAACTGTCTCCCTGCCTCTGGGCATGGCGCGGTTCTCGCCATTCTGGGGCTCCCAATGGTTACCCATAGCCATGCCAGAAAGAGTACAGTGGGAGAAAGACCAGGACTGCTGAATCCTCCCTGTCTTTGAAAACAAACTCAGCTCTGCTTCCAAAAAATCAATTATTTTTGCAGATCTCCAAACCTCCCATTTCCAGACAACAATGTGGGTTGCACTGTGCTCTCCAACCCTACTCATACATGACCCCGAAGATGATGACTTCTGCTTGGACATGAAGCCACTGTTGCAGTGCTGACCGAAAAAACACAGCTTATGATGATGGATGGCGTCTCATCCCACCAGTTCCCTTACTGTCCCCTCCCTTCATAAATGCCGTGCTGTTTTTCCTGTATACAAGCTGCGAGGGACCACAGCTTTTGTCCTTCAAGCACTACTTCAGCAACTGGGAGTCCTACTTACAACGGCAAGTTCTTTAGCAGAGAGTAGTGCAAAGGTATGGAAATATTTATCATTAAAAAAAGGATAGAGAGGAGGAAGCATTCCCTGAGATGCAGAAGGAGGAGGGCCTGTTCCTGATGACATATCACTATCCAGAGCCTACATATTATGAAAACTGCATGTGATCGGGCAGCAAACACTCAAGGAGCAGCCAGTAGGCAATGTGATTATATTGTTTAGCCTTAGATATGCACAGAAGTATGTGTTACTATCATATAGTATATGATATTAAAAAATTGGCACTTGTGTGATTTCAGCATTAAAACGTCTGCACAGCTTTTAAAGACTCCTACGGTGCCTATTTCTTTACAAATTTAAGCAGGATCATGGAGAGATTTGTTTGGCCTTTTCACTTTAAGAAGTATGTATTCCAAATCACTTCCCCCACATTTTCTCCAAATATTAAAATCTGACATTATTTCACTGTAAAAGCCTGCCCATTTTTCTGCAAAAACAATCAGTTTAGACAAGCACTTTTAATGGCTGTTTTATTTTTGCTTTTGAGAGGCACTGGATTATTACTGACTTTTGCAGTAAAAAACAATGTGCCCCCATTAACTAGTAAAGCACATACATTAAATCTTTAATTGCTATTTTGGTAAAGAAGCTAACATGCATTATTGACAATTGAGGATTTCATACCTTCAGCTTTCCCGTGCTTTCCCGAAGCTCCCTGTCACTGTATTAAGCATAATAGCAAACTATCCATACCACCTGGCAACATTATTTCTCTCCCGAACAAGTTCACGTTTGGACTAGATGGATTTTCACTTTTGCCACACCTGAACGGCACAAGTGAATGATGGACTAGCAAAATTTTTGAGCGCTCATATTTGTCTTGGGACTCCTGTTAGCTCCCCACGGCATGAATGCCACCACACTTAGTCAATGCCTTGGGTAAGCTTTATTCTTCTTTTAAGCTCCCTTTTCCTCAAAGAAACCTGAAGTTTTTCTAAGATGCAATTATTTGCTTTATCTCTCCGAGGCCCAAAGAGGACAGTGCTCCTGGAAGAGCAAAAATCAAAAATGTATCCATGCAAAACCAGCACAGCTAGGACCATGAGCTAAATCTCTGGTCTGCTTTGTTTTCAGTAACATTTTAACATCAAGGTACAAATGGAGAGTGGAAATAAAAGAAAATCTTTAAGGCAGCAGGGGAAAGTGTTCCTGGCTCCACTCGTCATTTGACCATGAAAACAACAATATTCAAAGCATCTGCAGGAGTCCTCAGGAGAGGCTGCCAAAGCGCAAACCCCTGCCAGACAATCGCGTTCATGTCATGACTCCAGTGAGAAGCTTCATCCCTGGATAAACATTTTAGATGCAGCTTATGGGCAACAGCTACTGCTGTGGCTTATCTGCATCTACCTCCCCGACACCCCTTTATCTGGAGAAGGGAGATGGAAGTCCAAAAGGCAAATGAAAAAGGCCAGATGTTTCATCAATCTCTAGCACCTCTTTTTTACAAAGACACATTTCAGACAGATTTACCTTCAGGAGGAGTTTTTCAAGAAGCCAAGCATACAGATGCAGCTGCTATGTTCTGCACACAACCAGCAAAGTGAATGAGATCTCCACCTTTCTGTAGGTGACCCTTACAAGACATAGGTGCTCCAGTCACAGGCATCAATCAGACAGAACCAGGAACATACCCACCAAACTGAAGACAGACATCAAAACACGCTGAACTCCTATGAAGTTGGCTCCCTTTTGAGGAAAACGTGACCTCGGAGAGTTGTAAATGTCAGGTATGGACTTCTTATTTTTGGTTGATTTGAACATAGCCTCTCCCTACGTATTCATTTACTCCCTTGGAGAAGAAAGCTAGAGTGGAGAACTAAAAGGACCACCTTTATCCTTGTATTAAATCCCCTTTCCGAGATGCAACATTGCACAAGATTGCATGTGCCAGAGTCTTTCACTGGTTTCTCTTTCCTGCCTCACTTCTGGCACCACAACCAAGACTTTCTGAAGAAAAGTACAGAGAGGAATTAACAATTAAAGACTAATAAATAAAACCTCTTTCCAAAATGCTCACAACACTACCCTGTATTTCAGAAAAACATCACCATACATCTTTGTACCGACACAAGGAGGCAGCAAATACCCACAAAAGGTATACAATCAGGAAGGAAATATGTTTTCCCCCTTGTACTACCTTCCCTTTGGCAGCACTCAGGGAGGAATAAAAGGCAGCGCCTGCTTGCTGGGCTGCAGTCCATCACCTGCTGGAAAAGCCCCAGGGGTAGAGTCAAGTCAAGATCTATCTGCTGGGTTTACTTAGCCTAAACCATCCCGAAATAAGTTAAAAAGACCTGTCTTCACATGAATAGCTTTAAAGATTTTTTTCCATACCTTCTCTTGGAAAGCAACTGTGTAAATACGGAAGCAGCGGGAAGAAACAGCTGCATGGAATGAGAGCCGGGTTGGAAAATGTTTTGGAGTGAAAGTCTACAGTTGGCAAAGTCCTCGTCAAATGCTGTGGTCTGCCCTGCTTTCTCCTGAACAGCCGCAGTGAACTCTGCCAGCTACAAATATCCACCCATTTCCAAATGGCTTTAGAAAATAAACCTTTGCTGAAGTATTTGCTCTACCTTCCCCTTCTGTTTCTTTCTCCTCCAACAAGAGTAGCCTAGCAAGAGCGTCCTTCATCCTAGAAATCCAGTGTTCATTCAAGTCTCCTCTCTACACCTCTTCGCATCTCAAACACTTTTGTACCATTTCTCCTCACTCATCTCTCCGAAAAGAAGGTAAAGGGGACAGAAATGTTCTTGGGCTTGTAACATCCCAGCACAGTCTGTATGCAGTCCTACAAATATCGCATACAGGTGAAGCAGTGCATCCAGTAGCTGTACCCAAACTATCAGATGTTGGATTTCCATTTTTCTAAGGCCAGTGAGGAGTCCAGTTTGAGAGCGGTTCAATTTTTCCAACAGAAAAAGAGGAAACCAGAGAACGCAGATGTAAAACCAGACTGGAAAGAAAAAGAGCGATCTAGAGACATCTCTGAAGACTTTTTCATTCCAGGGAAATTTGAACACAACTCTTCATTTGGGTCAGGTTCTATCAAATGCAGCTTTCATTGGCCTAAAGAAGTTACAAAAGTTTATGCTTATGCAGCATAAATATTGCTATACAGGGAGAAAATACATTTACATTTTATGGACAATATTCTATTTGATAAATATCTTCATTAAGTAATTCTTAATTATTTAAGTACAATAAATGAGCAACATAGCTATAAGTAATCTCCCCTCATTTGGCCTCAACACATGCATAAATTGTTAGTTGATAAGCCTTCAGTGCTCTTTATACCACAGGGTATTCCTACCCTGACACAAAAATCTGAACTTAAAACACCCTGTCTGGTTTTATCCTGTACTGTAAGCCGCTTTTCATAGCAGAAAGGATATTCTCTCCACTCCAGGTATCCTTAAAGCTCTTCAAACAAGTACACTTTCATTTTTAAATGGCTGGAAAACTTCATCAGCACTTTGATACGATGCATTCTCACGAGGAAAGAAGAAAATCCATCTGGCATATTAGAGCCCAATTATTAAACCCTCCTACAATGTTTATCAACATCAGAATTGCTCATAAAAAATGGCAGTTCTAAATGCCAAACTATACAGTAGCTTCAATACTAATATGCTTTAACATATATAGGTCACTTAATAATTTCAAAAAGCACTGCAATGATTACTAGAAACACATCCCAAATTATTTTGATGAATTGGAAGCTATTTAAGTGCTGTGTAAGAGTAAATTTAAATATGCTGGAGAGTTACAGGACACATTTTTAAGTACCTGATGCATTAAACCTTGAAATAATTGCAGTAAGTGCATAGCACGGAAAGAGTGTACATGGTTTGCAGAGCTGGCCTTTGCCAAACAGCTATCTGCAGCCAAAAGCAAACCAACAGATCTGATCTACAGATTAATGACCTTATCCTTCCTCTGAAGATAGCATCAAGGTTTAACAAGCCACAACCCACCTTATTCGCAGCAGGTAGTACTATTTTTCTTTTGTGTCTATCTTAAAGATCTGCTTATTTGCTAGCACATCCAATCTGACGCCCTGTAAAATCCTGGCGGCTTCCATAGACACAAGATCAGTCTAACTAGAGGTTTCAGGTCTTTTGGGAAAGCAGGTATGAATATATTTGTCTCTTTGGTTGTTTGCTTGTTTAGGGTTATTTGCCTTTGGTTTTCTTATTAGGGTTCTGATTTGCAAGTCCTTCTATGCTATCACAAAGGGTGTAACATCAAATAAAGAGAAAAAAATTATTTTGCAGGTCTAGAAAATGGAGCTTTAAGTAAATACATGAAAAATCATGGGACACATACTATTTTCAGGCATGAGAAACAAGCTACTCTGAAGGTAGGGATGTCTGAGCATGCTGTAGCTACAAGTGGGACCAGGAACCAAGCATGGCGTTGGCCCTGTAGATTCCTTCCATTCTCAGTTCTCTTCTGTAGTCTCAGCACTAACATGGTCATCTCGTCAACTCAACTAATGAGAAATACCCTAATAAGTTACAGTCAGTGATCCGTGGTGAGCTGTGTGGCTCACCCTAAAGTGGACACCTACATCTGGTAACTGAACTGCTCTTTGGCGTCCACAGCCTGCACTGACTAGAAGAGGAGCTTCAAAACAACACACATAGAAACCTAAATAAAGGCATTAAAACTATAAACTAAATCCCACTCAATAAAGGTTTAAAAACCCCAAGTGCTTATATCATACCCCAAACCACTGTGTTGTCGCAGGAGACTTTAGAGGCCAAAAGTATAAACGGGCACAGCTAACGATGGGACTAATTAATGGAGAAGAGAACAAATGGCCTCATTTCTGTAGTCCACGTGACCATTGGGGAGGACAAAGTAAAGAGTGATGCAGACAACATGGAAAGAAGTTGTGGATGCTGAACTTTTTATTTCTAACAAGATGATGAAGTTTACATAAAGATATTCCCAAGGTCTTCCTTTTCATGAAGAAAAAAAGTGATTCAGACTGTGTTTTAGGCACATAACTTGGCAATGCCACTTCTGCTGCAGTAAGAAATTATTTAATAAGCAAGAGAGTAAGTAAAATCTGCAGCACAACTCCAGATTTGAATTATTACAACAGGCCACTCCCACTTTTTCAAAACACTGGGCAAATGTCTACAGCCAGGAAAAAACAATATACAGCACATTAAACCATTTGCCTGACTGTTGCACAGATACAAATACTGCTCCCTCTGAAGTTTTTCTGAGGAACCAGGTGAGGTCCAAAGTGGCAACACTCATGTCATTGCAACCAACTGGGGAACAAACCAGGCCAACCAGAGCAGCAACAAATACTCCTTAGCTGCCTCCCAAGATGTGAACCGGAAGACCAACCACTTCAAGTGTATGTATACCAATGCATGCAGCCTGGGGAACAAACAGGTAGAACTGGAGCTCTGTGCCCAGTCAGAAAGTTATGATATCATAGGAATAACTGAAACATGGTGGGACAACTTGCGTGACTGGAGGATTGTGATGGATGGCTATAGGCTGTTTCGTAAAGACAGACCGGGAAGAGGAGGAGGAGGAAGAGGAGTCGTCATGCTGTCATGGCTGAGGATGGATTGGCCACTGAGGAGAATGACAGATGCTCTCCCCCATCTCTCTTTTCAAGGAGAGATTGGAGTGAGAGAAAGAGACTTATGAGTTTAGAAGGAACTGAACTACTTTAATGAAAATATCCATAATAAAATAAAAATAAAATAATGAAATATATACAAAACCGTATCAAGCTCCCAGGATGACAATCACGTCACCAGCAGGCACTGGGAAAGTCCCAGACTGGACTTAGTGATGGACAGGAACTAGATTCCAGATCTGGATCAAAGTCAGACGAACAGACAGAGTCCTCCTCGGACACTGGCTACTGAAGAAAGAGGCTGACCCTGTGATCCCTCAGCTTTTATACTGAGCATGAGGCAGACGGGATGTAATACCCTGCTCGTCAGTTTTGGGTTACCACCTGTCCTGTCTGCTCCTCCCCATAGGTGTGACTCCTCCAAGCTTTTCCACCTCCAACCCTCCAATGGGGCAAATAACAAAGTTGACTGGCTTTGGGTGTTATAGTAATAAGTATTAGCAAGAGCCTCTCTGCACACCATGCCTTGGCATCAACTATAAACATGGGTCTTATCACTCTGAGAGCACACATTTTCTGCAAAATATGCTGCCGATTTCAGCAGTTAGAAGAGGCCTAGCTAAAAAGTTACTGAACAAAATTGGTTCTGTTTTACCTTAAACCAGGACACTCGCTCTATGTTAAGGAGAATGCTGAATGTGTAAAATTCAGCTACGGCAATTGTGGAAGCCCCATTGAATGCCCCTGGGTCAAGATCAGAGGGGTCATCTCCAAAGGGGGATCCTACAGTAGGCATCTGCTATTAACCTCCAAACCAAGAAAAGGCCAATTAATCAATATTTGGGTCACTTAAGCAAGTTTCTGGTCAACAGAACCTGGTTCTCATGGATAACTTCAACTATCCAGACATTTGTTGGAAGAACAATACAGCAACTCACGTCATCTGTCAAGTTCCCAGAATCTATAGAGGACTGCTTCCTCATACAAATGTTAGCCAGATACTGCTGGACTTGCTACTCACAAAGCAAAAAACCTACTTTGTAGTATCTCGGTGCAGCGACAGCCTTGGCTGCAGTGATCACAATATTGTAGATTTTGGGATCCTGCCAAGCACGCTGAAGGTTAGTACTAAAAGTTTTTAGATTTTAGAAGAGCAAACTTCATCTCACTCAGAGCTCAATTGGGAGGGATTCTGTTGGAAACTTCCATGGAGGATAAAGGAGCTTGCTGGGAGTTTTTCAGGAACGCTCTCCTGGAAGCACAAAAAACAATTCATCCCCTTTAAAGGTAAGGGAAGTAGGCGGAGCAAGAGACCTCCTTGGCTTAACTGTGAGCTTCTGAGTCTGCTCAAAATGAAGAGAAGCATATACCAGAGACGGAAAAGCAGATGAATACCCATTGAGAACTAAAAGGGCATTGTCAAGGTGTGCAGAGATGCATTTAGAAAAGCCAAAGCTCATTACAAATTGAAATTTGCCAGAGATGTCAAAAACTACAAGAAAGGACTCTTCAGGTACGTAAACAACAAGCAGAAACAGACGGAAAATACTGGCCCACTGTTAAACAGGAGAGGTGAATTAGTCACCAACAATGCTTAAAAGGCAGAGGTTCTCAACACTTTCTTCAGCTCTGTCTTTATCAGCACTGTTGGGCCCCAGGCCTTGGGAACAACAATCCAGGCTGATGCAAACACAGACCCACCACCAGTGAAGGAAGAGTTGGGTATGTGAACTGTTACAGAAGCTTGATCTCTACAAACTGATGGGCCCTGATGTTATCCATCCGAGGGTGTTCAGAGAGCTGGCTGATGTCTTTGCAGGCCGCTCTCCACAATCTTTGACACGTTGTGGAACTCAGGGGACATCCCAGAAGACTGGAAGAAGGTTAAAGTCAACCCCATCTACAAGAAGGGCTTAAAGGAGCATCCAGGAAATTATAGGTCCATCAGTCTTACTTCAGTCCCTGGGAAAGTTATAGAACAAATCCTCCCGGGGGCTATCACAAGTCAAATGAAGCACATGATTGGGAAAAGCCAGCATGGATTCACCAAGGGCAGCTTTGCAGCTCTCTGGAAAGGGCCCTGGACATTCTGGTGGACAACAAGCTCAATACGAGTGAACAGCGTGCTGCTGTGGCAAAGAAAGCCAATAGGGTGCTGGGTTGCATCAACAAGGGCATCACCAGCAGAGATAAAGAAGTCTTTATCCCACTCTACTCAGCGCTTGTAAGGCCACACCTGGAATACTGTCTTCAGTTTTGGTCCCCACTAAACAAAAAAAGATGTGGCCAGGCTGGAGAGGGTCCAGAGGAGGGCCACCAAGATGATCAAAGGACTGGGAAGCTTGCCGTATGAAGAAAGGCTGAGAGAACTGGGTTTGTTCAGCCTTGAGAAAAGAAAGCTTACGGGAGACCTTATCACCACACTCCAGTATTTAAAGGGTGGCTACAAAGAAGATGAAGACTCCCTTTTTACAAGGAGTCATTTGGAAAAGACGAGGGGTAATGAGTACAGGTTACTCCTGGAGAGATTCTGAGTGGACACAAGAAACAAATTTTTCACAATGAGAACAATCAGCCATTGGAATAATCTCCCCAGGGAAGTGGTGGATTCCCCATCATTGGACACTTTTAAGATTAAGTTCTGACATGGTGCTGGGCCATCTTGTCTAGACTGTGCTTTTGTCAAGAAAGGTTGGATCTGATAATCCTTGAGGTCCCTTCCAACCTGGTATTGTATGACTGAATTATTTACACCAAAGTAAAATTACACTATTTGATATTCAGACCTTAGTAGAGGCACATGGGGTTTCATGTGCCACCATGAAAACAAAACATGCAACATCTGTTCCATTCTTGAAATACACCCATTTCTCTAATAATCATTGTAAGACTAGTATGGGACTAGAGAAAGTCAGCACTGAACACCCCTAGAAGGACGTTTCAAGGGCAGACATACAAAGACGAGACATACAGCAGCCAAGAAACAGGGTGAACTGTGCACGTGAGGACACAGAACATAAGTGCAGTAGAAGACATCAGAGGTCTATGGTAAATCAATGTAAGAAAGCTCAGGACGAGATCACAGAATAGAATCATAGAATAGTTTGGGTTGGAAGGGACCTTTAAAGGTCATCTAGTCCAACTCCCCTGCAGTAAGCAGGGACAGCTTCCGCTACATCAGGTTGCTCAGAGCCTCGTCCAACCCGGCCTTGAATGTTTCCAGGGATGGGGCATCTACCACCTCTCTGGGCAACCTGTGCCAGTGTTTCACCACCCTCAGTGCAAACAATTTCTTCCCTCTATCTAGTCTGAACCTACCCTTTTTTAGTTTAAAACAATCACCCCTTGTCCTATGGCAACAGGCCCTACCAAAAAGTCCATGCCTATCTTTCTTACAGCCCCTTTTAAGTATTGAAAGGCTCTAATAAGGTCTCCCCAGAGCCTTCTCTTCTCCAGGCTGAAGGTGATTATAATTAACAAAACCTCCTATAAAAATTGATTATACTCATTCACACTCTCACACCCACAAATGCCAAATGTATTGGCCAGCTGGTCTGGCCAACATCACTTGTGTCCCTCATAGAGGACAAGGGACACCGGCTGTCAGGTCCTCACCACATCTCCTGGTTTCTTTCCTGGAAACAGTAATCCTGGTTTATGCGTCTTTTACGCCCTGTAGGGCTTAATTTTGGCAGGACCCTTTGGCTTCAGTTTTGGTCACTTCAGACTTCTGATCTTTTAGGCAAGTCTGTTGGTCAATAACTCCATCTCCGCATTTTGAGCTTCTTAGGGCTGCCACACTAGGAAGAGGAATGTCAGTGGTGATGTGCAGTGCCCTCGCTGACACTCTCCTAGTTTTGGAGCAAGAGGTCTCCTCCTGACAACTTGCAGGGTTACCGGCACAATCCTCAATTGCTTTACAGCCAACTGTGTCACCAGTTAGAACAGAAGCTGCGCTTTCAACCCTTGTTCTGCTTTTTCTTCTGGTGCTTATACATCCTTATGTCATTCAAACAGTTCTTAATACTTCTCTTATAAATCTCTACAGAACTGCCAATAAAGCAGAGAAGCACAGAAGAAACACAGATGCACCTTCTTTTTTTTTAAATAAAAGGCAGAAAAAGGATCATTGGTGAGCAATAGGAGTTTAGAAGGCCAAAGATTCAAAATAATAAATATTTTCACATCTTCTGTTTGCAAAAATACACTGGTGAGAAATACATATTATAGATAGGTGTGGTGGCATACAGATTTTTTCAAAGACAAGGAAGCACAGACACTAATAAAAATATTTACTAGAGACTGTCAAAATAGCTCAAACTATCTGCTGAAAGACAACAACAAGATTTGTAAATTAAAGAGCTATGTTATGAAAAGCAGAGGAGGAAACAGAAAAAACACAGTTTGCTTGCAATTCATATAGCTTTGCAAAGGTTAACAACGGCTAGAATATAATTTCTCCTGTGGCTCCAATTATAATGCAGTATTAAAGACCCCGTTCTACTCTACTTTTATCCACTGACATTTTCTTAGCTTAAAATGTTAACGTGTTGCAAAATAAAATAGTGATAAAATACAGCCACACACCTGATTTTGTGCTGAACAGCAATCCCAGAAGGAGCCCCAAGAGTCTAACAGCACCTCTAAATGCAAGGCACACCCTCTCACCCACAGTAGTCTAGCTCTTAAATGAAATGGTCATCAAATCCAGCAGCCACTTTTTGTCCTGCTCTGCACTGCCTGACGTTTAAATGCATGGCCAGGTTCCTGGTTTCTCTTTAATTTTGGGTGCTGCACAGAGTCAGTCCAGCCAGTGCCTGTGAACTCCACAAATTAAGCAGCACTGGAGTTTGGCAATCCAGCTTGCGCTCCAGTGCCCATTGCAGAGACTGAATTGACCTAAATCATCACAAATGTCAGCAATGAAACTGAGAATCTAAACCCCTCCATTTTCCTGTACAGTTTCTCACACAGCTCAAGGTACAGATGTTTCTTCCAGCAGTGCGGCAGAAGAACGTGTTTAGGATGGGGTTACAACAAAGTGTAGAGGGTGGCTTCTAGAAGATGGAAGAGTGCTACATCATCACCAGCGCAGAAAATTTCCAAAATTACCCCCAGAATGGCAAAATGAAGCAACACCCTTGAACACGATAACAGAAAGTCATTCTAAACAACCATTTTCCAGAACGAAGTCTCTTTTTGTGTCCATTACACTCAAATAATTGAGATGTATCTCAGTTTTTGAGTTAGAGGTGGACTGTATCTCAAAGGTGGTTTTACCAACTGTCTTTAGGCTTTGGATAAAGTATTTTTATTGCCTCTACTCAGTATGCAAATTTTCAGCCAACTCTATCTCATTAACATCACAGGGGGCTATCAGATATTACTTACGGTCTAACTTGGATTCAACTGTAATTACAAAATGCACCCTAGAGCATTAAAAATGTAACCATTTCAATAGTTTCCCCTACAAACAGCAGAGATGAATCATGCTGTTCTAATACACTGGTTATTTTGCAAGTGTAAAATAAAATACTGGGAGAGCAATTTAGCAGTAGTTACAGTTAAAGAATTTTTAATGCATTATAAATGCTTGGTTGGAAACCACCAATAAACTATCTTCTCCCAAATCCACACATTCTTATTCCTCTGGCATGTCAGGATGTTAATTAATATTACAACATTACTTCTCAAGAAGATCCATGTGATAGCAGCAAGGGAGGAAAGGAAAAATCACTGTTGATTATTGTCAATCTACCTAACATTTGGACATTATTTTCAGCTGCATGTGCTGATTGAGATATATAATGCACAGATCTTCTGCTTCAAAGTGTGATTCTCTTCGAGTAATGGAACTGGAGGAATCACTCTTATTGAAATGAGTTTCAAACTCTCATATGCAGGTGGATCTGGGCCTGTAAAGAATGAACGGATACCTTTTAATGTGCGGATCGCTCTTATGCCATTAAAAAGGAATTAAGGGACCAACTGCTTCCCTTCTTATTCTCCTTACAAGTAACTACCCCACCACAAAGATTTTTAGAGAAGGCCTTGACTGTGATGGATTCAGCAGAACAAATGCTTAAGTCTGATCCAGGAATAAACACCTACATCAAGGGAAGCAAGGTGGTGGTTCAAGCCTGGTGTTTATCTGGGATTGTATTAACTCCACTGTGTAAAAGCTACATATGAAAAAAAAAAAAGTGATATAAACCACTTGTCTGAAGGACCCATCTGGAGCTCCTTGCTTTAATTAAATTTAGCATGGAATCTAAAGCAAGATATTACTCCCACTGCTCATTTTAAAATGGGCATAATATTGCTTACTTTAAAACAGGTTGTAAGACCTGGAGTACTGCTTGCTCCATGTACATCCCTCCTGAGGGAGTTCTCCTTACTGCCCAAGTATGGGTTTATATTTATGGAGTATTAACAGTTACTAAAACAGAGGCTAACACATTAGATTTTGAAACTTAAAAAGATGGCCTGCTATTTAACCTCTCTGTTAGGGCTTTACTTTTTTGGAGAATGGAAGAGGAAACAAGTATTGAAATTGCTCCTGTTGGTTCCAGCTCCCTGGGAACCATCAGTTTGCTTCCCACTAAGAAATGAACTTTACCGAGCAGTTCAGGAATGACAGCAGGGTATTTGGTTTCAATTGTGTTGAAACGTGTCTTTCTATTTAACTTGACATATTTTCAGAGTTCAGTTTAAAATCAAAAGGTGCTACCTAAAGAGTTTGAACTTAGTCCGTGCTTAACTCCTTGCAAAATCACTTCCTTAATTTAAGATTTGTGTCTGATGATGTGTGAAGATCTGCAGTTTCTTTAAGTCATACATTATTTGTATGATGTGGTAACTCAAAATATGTCTTCTATGCCATTTTATAAGTAACTTCTCAATTTCAAAAAGCATTCCCTCCCATCAACCTCCTTTTCCCTGCATGCACAGGACAAGATGCATTTGCAAAGATGGGCAGACAATTTTATTCACTTTTGCTAATTAAATACTTTAAACATAGTAGAGATTTCCGTTTTCTAGGCTGTGATATAAGCAGGATGTTTAATTAAAAAAAGACATCAAAAAAACAAACACTATCCTGAAAACCAAAACCCAGACATCTTTCCTAAACAAGAAACACTTAGCTGTCTTAAATTAAAAGTACCTGAAAAATGTCACAAAGAACTGTACCAGGTCCATAAAGTTGCTGTGTTGCGAGAATGCAATCTGCAAAAGAAAAGCAAATATTTTCTATTACTTACTGAAAAGAAAATTCATACTTAAGATGCATTGTTGCTGGGATCAAAAAAATACAACAAAATACTTCTTAATACTTAAATCAATTAACATTTTTGAACAGTTTCAAAAAAACACTGACATATTCTGAAGGGAAAGAAAGCAAACTATAACTTCACATTATTTTGAAATCATGTATCTAAAAGATGAACCTAACCAAGTAACATCTCTACCAACAATGTTCAAGAAATAGTCCTGAGTGCACATTAACTACCGTGGAGAAAACACTAGTTGAAAAAGTTAGAACACAGAATCTAAACATAGAGCATCTTCAATTATTGCATATACAGGAATCCGAAGTACAACATTTAAAAGTTCAAAATGCATGCTCCTATTCAAACAGTATTTGTACATCAAAATCTCCTTGAATAAATAACTTACACCAAGAGCAGCAAAAAGGCATGAAATACAGAAGATAATAGATACTGTAAAAACAGCTATGGCATTCATCTTAACTCACTTTCCTGCAATCCACTCAAACTGCAAAGAAAAGTGAAAAACAACTGAATATTTTGGACAAAAAACAGAGGGAAGAAGCAAACAGGAAATTGGGAGGTGGTTAGAGGCAAAAGGAAAGATTAGGGAGCCTGGTTAAAAATAACAAAGCAGAGGGGAGGGAAGCCAACAGAAAGGCAACTTCTGCAATATTAGGAATCAGAAGTTCTTTCCAGGTACCTCCTATTTCCTCTGACTATCAATCTCAGCACTACAACAGGACATTAACTCTTTCATGAAGTTACTGCATTTATTTCAAAACCAAAGTGAAATCTGCACTTACAAGAGTCTTCCATGGGTATTAAATTCACTTCAGATGTCCTTTGTCATCTTCCTCCCCCCCCGCCCCCCAATAAACTGCATGTTATGGTACCATTAGCATAAATACAAATCTCTCCTCCCAGCAACAGTCACATTCCAAAACCCATGAATATATGTAAAATGACGTATTGCTTTGATTTCTCTTGCTCTACATCTTCTGCGCTCTATGTTTGCTTTAACTATCCATTGTAACTTGGTATAGAAGCTGACCAAAATACTCTTCTCATAAATATACTGAAATGCTCTTAAGTTGAAAGCTCCTTTACAGTGCGTAGCTTCTGTTTCGCTGAAAAGCTAACTAGAAACCTGCAGACCAGATGCTTGTGACCTCAATATTACTGCCTACAAAAGACAAGGAAACACATAGTTTCTTGATGATTTTTTCCTTATAAAGTGGTTCACAATAGTTTTCCGATTAGAAAAAGAGCACGTATGATTTCACTTTTTATTTTAAAACTCAGTGCGTGGTAACTGAGGTGGTTTTATATTTGCACAACTATTCTGGCATTAGTTTAAGGCAAAGAATTTTCTTACTAAAACATCACATCCCAAAATACAAACATATCCAGTACATAGAAATACGGTCTGAGAATAACTATGATGCTGATTGACTATAAAAGATGCATTTCAAAACAAAGACCTTATTATGTATCAACAGCTTATAATTAAAAATCCTTTTGTAGAAAAAGAAAATTAAAAGCACAAAGAAATCATCAACGGGCCAGTCCTCTGCAAACGATCATTAGGACCGGTTTCTGTGATGGAAACCAAAACTTGCTCCAATTAGAAGAAACAAGTATCTGCTAATTTTAAAAAAGACAGATTCTATGAAAGATTAACAAGACTGCAAACTCATCTCTAAACTGTTATCAGAGAAGGGTTTCTCATTTTTTGGTAATACAAGTGTACGAAAGAAATGAAAACAGAGAAGGAAAATTTGTGTTTGTTTCACACAGAATAAATGCATTACCAGGCGTGGTTCTTTTGCCTACCTGTTGGAGCTCTTCTCTTGGAAAGACCAACTGAGGATCTGTACCTCATACACAGATTAAAAAAAAAAGCCTAGGTTGGTTTCTGCAATTTACTTCTCACAAGCCGAAAACACTTTATGCTATTAAACCCAACCAATCTGTGTCACAGGCAATTTAGTGTCATAATTGTTAATGGTTTGCTTACTTAGAGCTTAATTTCCCCTAATATAATCTGTTCCTAGGACTTAATTCTGTTACATAGAAAGTTTGGTTAGAAATAGCTGTTAAAAGTGGAGTGTTTGTTCTGGATACAGGAAAAATATGGCACAAATTTCTTAGTGGTATAGATTTTTAATTAAGTTTAAATGACAGTAGAAGATTCACCCATTCTCAAACAACTAATTTTGTACCAAAGGAACAAACAGCGTAACTGCAGGAAAAAACTGTATCTCTAAGACTGGGAGAGCCTCCTCCAGGTACTGAGCAGATAATCAGCTCAGCAGCAAAGTCAAATTACCACTTTCATAACAAACAAGTCCTTTAAAGGTGTTTTATACTATATTCTTAGGAATAATGCAGTATCCTTAAATAGTTAAGATCAAAACAGATCAGAAAATTAATTATGTTAATTCCAGAGAATATCAGAAAGCTCGTGTTTATCTGATCTGAAAAGGTACCTGAAAAAGCACATCAGCCTATCACGCTTTTCCTAATGCCACATCACCTGAAGTACTAAAAAAACCAAATCTGGCTGCTTTCCAGTTAAACAAAAATGGCTGGCTATATGGACTGATAAAAATGTACCATTAAGAGCTCTACTTTCTTTATTATTTGATTAGCATAAAATATTAAGTCTAGGAGACAACTGGCTACCTCTAACCACCCAGAAGATCTAAAAAGTGCAATCAGTACACACAGATTTCAAAGGAGTTAACAGCAAAGTACTTGGCCACAACATATTCTGTGAAAAAGAAAAGCAATTTGAACCCAAGTAACATTTTAGTAACAGTTAGTATTTCAAACTCAAAATACTTCTGCAGTTAAACTACAGCCTGTGACTGATATAAATTTTGACAAACAAATTGGGACAATTACATAACCAGGAATTGGTTTGCATTAGCACTAAAGTTTGTGCTTCAAGAGAAAAGAAACTTGAGAATAATTTCAGGAGAATAATATTGTACAGAAATGGGTCCAGCTGACTCTTAGTCAACTTCTTATTTTGAAACAAGTTCACCTTAAGCTGGCAAGTGCAACCGTATCTAAAGCTATTTAAGACTCCATTCTTTTGATTTACTAGTGCTTTGAACTCATTAAAAATTACTTGAATTTCAAACATCACTAAGAAAAAATATTTCACCAAACCAATGAGATATTCTACAGAAATACGGGGGGGTTCTGTTAAATACAGCAAGAAACAAATTTGAGTAACTCCTCTCACCTGTAATAAACAGATGTACAGATAAATCATCACAATGTAACCCCTTCCACTTGTGATGGAAGTTACAGTTATTTTAGAGAAATAGAAGCCAAACTGTTAGCCACAACAGGGATGGGGCAAATCTCTCTCCAAACCTAAATAATTTCTAATATTATACATAGCATTAAGACTCCTAAACTTGTTAACTGAAGAGCTTCTAACGTACTGAAGAACATTTATACATGTGGCATTGACATAACAATTTGGAGCATTTCTGGTATCTAAATGCTTGAGAAAACATGAACAAACACGGAAGACATTGTTTCTACAACTTTTCTTTCCCAGTTAACAATTCAGGATTATTCACATGCTGTATTTTTGCCTTTCTCCACTATTGTATAAATTGACTCAATTCACACCAGTGCTTCCTTTCTTTTCAACCCTACTTCATATTTGGGATGAGAAAAAGGGCATTTGAAAATGGTATTTTGAATAGGACACACTCCTAGAATAGAATTGTAAAGGAGAGAAAAATAAAGTCTAATTAACTTATGAAACCAGAGAAGTACAACGGAGAAGGCGCAACGTGAAGCAGGCTACTGGAGTTTGGTGCTTGCTGTGAATTCAGAAGATATCAAAAGGGTCCCTACTGCTAGATCCATTAACCTCACCTAGCAGGTGGGAGAACACTACAGCACTGGTGTTCTGAAAGCCTACAGGACCACACAGCACTGGAAACCATGAAATTTCAGGCTGCTTTGCTTTTTCTTTAAATATAGCCCCAGTGCCAAAGTTAACAAACAAAAAAGCAGCGCATACAATTGAATGGCTGGCAGCTCCAAGGGCTTCCAAAGAGATAAAGCCAACAGCCAAACAAGCTGCAGATGACATTTATGTACATCTTCCTCTATTTCTTCCTCAGCACCTCCACTCTTTTTTTTTTTCTTTTTTTTTTTTTTTTTTTTTAATGGTTGGAGGCAAGGATTGAATCTGACCTTGGAGAATACAAACAGCAACAGGATGCCATGGCCTGAATGCTGAGTGCCTGCACTTCTGTCAAAGGACCCGCTGAAAAACAAATGGTTTTTAAGTATTCTTGAGCAATGCCAAAGTCATCAAAATATTCATTTTGCCCTCCGTGATAGCAATGGGGGGATAGACTGCTCTTCTGCTCAAGAGAAACATCGTTCCCAGTTTCAGTTCTCCTTTAAACACAAATACAACAGTGCCCTAATGAAACGTGTGGCAGAACACAGAAACTGTTCTTGGTGCTTTCCACTCAACAGGAGGAGCAAGCCAACTTCAACAGCCTCCGTGGTGAGGCTTCAGGAACAACTGAGCCAATCTAGCAATCCAGCTCCACCACCTAAAAGGTGGTTCCAGCTCTGTCACACGCTGCTGCTGCTTCTGCATGTGTTCTGTGAATATCTTTAATGATCCAAGGGAAGTTGTTAAGCTAGCAGAAAGCTAACCGTAGGAATACAGGGCTTTTTACTGGTATTTCTGAACTGACCCAGCTCACTGAGGGATCAGGCAAACTCAGCCAGCAACCTAAGGGAGGAGCAGGGCAATATGACCATTTTTGGGCAGGTGGCTCTCAAATCACCTCAGCGATGTTAGCTCCCAGGAGCACTTTTCAGAACAAAGCATCTGTTTGCTTCTGCAGATGAGATTCCTGGGATTCAGTCACAGATTAAGACGCTGAAATACAGGAATAGACAGGTATGTGCCTATCGTTCCTTTACACTCCACAGAAACCTCATCTGTGATTCAGCTGGCCAGCGTAGGTATCTATTACCTGACTACCTGAACAGTTCCAGATCTAATTCTCCACCTATAATGGGAGCTTAAACACCTAAGGTACATGAAGACATCTATTTGTAGACCCCTACATTTAGATAATTTAAATTTTCACAGTGCTTTCTAGCCCTTGGTTTCATGGATGCACTAGAAGCTCCGTTGATTGCCTAAGTAGGGGCAACCGATTGTTACTCAGCTGGCCATAGGACATCTCACCTTGCCTCCAGCTGCTGCTCCAGACAGGCACGGGCCTCTGAGAGGTCCCTATGTTCTGCCATCCTCTTGGCACTATATGCCCATATTTAGGCACTGAACATCACATCATACTGCTGGACTGCATGCAGCTATATTTGTGGTAAGGCACACAGAAACCGGACCAGATGCTGAACAACAAAAAAGGAAGCAGCTACTGATTTATTAAATCTGCTTTCAGTGTCAAGAAGCACAGAGACATTGGAAACTGGGTCAGCACATCCCAGTGTTAAAAGCTTAGATGATTGAATGAAAATGATGGAAGAACTCCACTGAACGGAAGAATTCAAATCCGGGATTCGAGCTTACAAGAACCACTTTGCCTCCTTCTTGCAAAACTCTTTGATGTGGTGGTAAGCTTAAAAGTAGACAATTTTTCTAAGGCTGATCCAGAGTGTCAAAGCATAGGAAAAGCTCACACTATAAGCCTGATAAGCAGGTTAAACAGCCTGCATCCCTGTTCTCCCCACCTCAAAATACAAATCTGCAAACTTGACTAAGATGAATCAGATTAATTCAGGCTGTAGGAGCCTTGAAAGGCAATTAAATCCAGTCTGAGACCTGACCAACACGTCCCAACACTAGGATGTAGGTACAGAGGGAATGCTTCATTATTATAATTATTTCTGTCTTTCAGATCAGTCCATGAAGTAAAGCACAAAGTATGGAAGAGTGTGCTGTCAAGACTACACTTCCTCTGAATTAACATTGTGTATCACACCTGGGAAGAATAAGCTCATTGACACCTGCTCTTTCTTCCCTTCTTTGCATTATGGTAGATCCTGGGGACAATGAACACGGGCCAACACCTCACAAAATTTTAAGAGAACAAAAACATTAAATGTACATGGATTACATTTGTAATCTAGGTAAAAGAGGTAATAGGCAAATGCAGTAGGATGACTGATTGCTGAGAGAAACCATTATCTTCTTAAACCAGTCTAACAAACTTTGTTCGAATTGTCGGTGCTCAAGAAGGAGATTATATACCAGTTTGGTTTCAGGTAGGGAGGGGGGAGCCTCGTGTTACAGTATCCTAAAAGATAGTTCCTTTTTGGATGCCAGGGGATCAGTTGCCCTCAGTCAGTCTTCACCTGGAAAAGGGCTGATAAGCATTGTGCCCTGTGTCAGCCAAGACCCAAACTATTTGCATTGAGATGTACCAAGTACTGTTTGGAAATTTAACAAACAAATAATGGCATGCAAATTTCAGCGAATGAAGATACTTGACAGTGAAATGTGGATGTTAACTCTCCAAAAGGGAAGAGAAGCATTACAACCCCCTGCTTCTGTGCAGGGTTAATGTTCAGTAAAGTGCAGAACAAGACACCTACACCGAAAAAATAAAAGGTATCTCCAAGGGAACAAAGCAAAGCTTGTTAGAGACCACGATTACACCATCATTTTAACCCTTCTGTAAGTGCTGCTGGTGCCCAAGTGTGCATCCACACCCTCCCTTTAATCACTTGTTCCCATATTTCCCATTACCTGGCAAGAGCGTACAGCATATTTGTACCTGTATAGTAAACCAGACCACACACAACCCACTGCCGCTGAAAACTAACCTTTGCCGAGCCAGCTTTCAGGTGGATTCACGCCCTGGTCAGTCACTACGCCAATGAGCAATGCGGTGCCACACCACAGAGGCAGCAGGACATTATTCCCTTTCAGAGGCACCATGGATCTTTTTTAAATGAACAGCAAAACTACGTCCTAAATTTTGAGGTTAGGAAGAAAATTTAAGCTGATTTGACCCCTGCAAGTTTTCAAAAGCTGCAAGAACAACCTGTTCCACAGGTAAAGATTTTCTAAACAAAAATGCTAAACTGTAAGCCTGAGAGAACGAAGGGTCTTAGAGCAATTAATGGTAACTTGAAAAAGACTCACAACAAGTTGAAGTGGAGCATGATTTCAGAGGTATGTGATGCCAGAGAGTTTGTAATGGTGTAGGTGTGGACATCAGGAGGAGTTGTGATGCTCAGTTGAATGCTGACAAATTTGAGTAAGGGATAACCATCCGTAGCTGCAACACCAGCTGATCTGACAGTTAAGGTCCAGGAGAGGTGGATCACAGAAAGCAGAGAAGTCCCGGATGTAAATCCAGATTGATTTGTTCCTTCTTGCATTAAAATAATTACTCATTGATCATCAGAAGCTCAAGAAACAATTCACATCCAAGCACACTCAACAGACTGCAGCTTTATATTTTGCAGAAGAGAAACTTCTGACTAACTTGCTGCAGCTGAAGAGGTTCACATGCTCAGATTTACATTCTACAACAAGTAAAAATACCCACTAAAATTTGATTTTCACACCTACTACTACAAGCCACATTGCTCCTGTGTGGAACACCAATGAACGAGATAAATGACTTATTCCTCACTTGCTGCAATACTAACTAAGCCATTGAGCTTTATGGCACGAACACTTGATACTGTGCAAATATAAAAACTAGTTCACTTCTGAACTTATATTGAGATGGAAAATCGATTTATATTCCAATACTGTGCCGCCTTACTGCAGTAGTCACAAATTGTCACTTTTCAGCTAATTGGATGCAGTCAGCAGTTGGCTCAGAAATGCCAATTATATATGCTTTGTCTCCCCATGTGAGCTCTCAGATTGCTGTGCAGAGCAAACACGGGCATAGCTGTCTCTAAATTAAAAACAGTGCTTAAGATTTAGTCCCCCATTTCTCTGCATCAGAAAAATTACCACACAAATTTGACAAACGGGAAGTATTTGTTCAATAAACAGCCAGGTGTTGAATAGTGATGCTCATCTAAATTTAAAGCACACTAGCAAGCAAGTTCTGCAAAGTCCCATAATTGGAACAGCAATCTCAGATCAGACCCTGAACACCTACTCATTACTGTAACGCACTACCAAATGCTATGAGAAACCTGAGGCAGGACCAGAAAAATCCTCAGCTCTTCTGAATGTCAGGCAAATACATTAAAAGTAAAGATTGTCCATTCCCATTGACCTCTGCTGTGTACACTCTCTAACCTATCCACACACTGAAGGCGGCAATGGTCATGCAAGAGAAGAGTGATATGGTAACTGGAGGCTATTGTAGCAGAAGAGAAAAATAAAAATAAATACAAAACAAAACGGCCCCAACTCTAGCTTTCAGAGCTATGGCAGTAAGAGGGAGTAGCTGAAATAACAACAAAGGTAGGGCTGTGGTGGCAGTGAATCCTGTGGGCTGTGCAGGCACTGGTGTTGGTGTCAGGCTGCAGGAATATACACCCAAGAATTCACAGTCTTGTAAACTCTCTTTCGATACTGGAGTTTGGGGTGACTTGCTGGATACTGCTTCCTGAGAGCGCCTGCTGTGAACAACAGCAGGACACTTGTGGTTGGCATCAAAGGATTGTGAAAGATGACTTCTGATAAACCTTGCTGCAATGGGCCAAGAGGTACTGTCCCAACTCTTGTCTCAACCAGTAGTTAAGTAGCCTCCAAAGAGGGTCAGAGAAGGAATTCACACCTGTAATTCTGCCCCAGAAATGCCAAGTGCAACTTCTCAGTCTGATCTACGAGATGGTGGCTTTCCACCAAAGTCCTGTGTTTTGCATTGCAGCAATGAAGCCGTCCTTGCAGGTGACTCCATAGGTATAGCAGCCAAGGTGAAACTGGAAATTCTGGCAGCAATTTCTAATAAATAACTTCAGAAAAAAATCCCCATTAGCTTTGTAAAGTTTGAGAACATCAGTGAAGAGACAGCAATCAGGAGTCAATCCAAACAGCTGAGATGGCCAAGTTATAATTCAAAACTCAGTAAGGTAGATTTCCATGGGAAGGGGACCTCTGAGGTGCATTTCAATTCGTCCAAGCTTCAGGTACAATCCCTCCCAAAGCAGAGAGCACAGCACACAAATAATTCAGCCTCATTTGGGTTCTTGCAAACAACTGAGCTAGTTGCTCAGTTGTTTCAACTTGTTGTTGAATTCCGGTGAATTTTTACCACTCACTCTTAAGACTAAAGTTAAAAATAGTGTATTTCATGATAACAACAATTAAGTTCAGGCAAATTACTATCATCAGCTGGAGGTAAAGACTAACAACATTAGTCACTTCTATCAGTAAACAGCACCACAGACCAGTTACAGAAAACAAACTCCTCTGAACTATTTTAAGGGTTTGGAAACAGAATTCAATGCTCAAGACTCCCAACCTCACATACTCCTTGCAGACAAAAATCTTTACTTAGTGTTAGCCTCTCAAAATCTATGAACTGGTAAAGTGTCCAGCTGAATACCTTTGAATGAAAATTATATGCTTGGAATTCCAAGGGAAAAGGGTAAAAAGAAAGTATAGAAGAGATGTTGTCACACTGCTCCTGCCCCCAAACAACTGACTTCCAAAGTGCTTCTTTTTGTTCAAGAAGGGATTTCTTGTTTACAAACTCTTATCCATGCTTAACCTTGAAGACTGTCCTACAGGTTTGGTAGAAGTCACCTGAAAAGGGATTCTTGGAGCAATCCTTTTTGTTGCTTGTTTTAATTCTGTAGCCTCTAAGCAACAGTACCTTCTCAAGCACAGCACAAAAACTTCATGCCATTTCTACTTTAAACATTTAACTAGAGGAGAAAACCTTCTTTGCTAAAAGATTTTGCTTGTTAAATGCAATACAGGCAAGGGATTCACTCCTTTAAGAGGAATGCAGCCAAGAAAACACATGCAACAAAATCCCTCCTTTAAAACAAAAAAAACCCACACATTTTCCACAGTTCGGTTTAAAAAGCAACAAGTTCCAAAAGAGGAGATTTCTTGAAAGCCTAGATAAAATATGAACCCTTATACTGGACCTCAGATGCCTTTACGCTGCAGCAAAGCTGTTTCGAGTGATGTTGAACTTGGCAGCAGGGATGCTGCGCTCCAGCATTAGCCCGAATGCCAGCCAGCAGCTACTACCAGCCCAGTAGCGAAGCGAAGCTCGCTCACAAAGCACCAAGCAGCTTGCTGGTGCCACAGAAAGAAGAAAAGAAGGTATAAGCCGCAGCGAAGAATAACATTTTGGTTACAGAGTGAGCTTTCTTGCCACCGTATGAGTCTTTTAAGAGAAATATGCTGATTCGTTCCTTATTTTAAATGGATTTGGGTTTACATGCGACTGCAACAATTACTCCGGAGACAAGGGAGTGTTGATCTACTTTGGAAAAAAAAAAAAAACGTTAAAAATAAAAATGCCTAAACTAGACACAGAAAGCAAGCGGCTAGAATTAAAACACTCCACTCCTCCCAGCTGCAAGTCCCCAAGAACCTCCCTCCAGTATCAGATGCTGCTGTTGGGATGCATTTGTGAAGGATGCCGTCCCTTGGCTTTGTGCCGAGCAGAGCTCCGACACCATCTGCGCGCAGGGTAAGTTACGTTTGTCAACATACCAACTATTTATGGAGAGATTCAGCGGGGAAAAAATTAAAACTTTAGTACACAACAGCTCAAACACTCTCTCAGACCCTGAAAGTCCAGCAAAACTATGAGCTTTACAGTCTACAACCACTTGTGTGCCAGAAGCTTAAAAGGAATAAAAGTTGTTTTCCTAAAGAGCTTGCAATGTAGGTGCCCAAGAGCAAATCAAGAACAGAAAGAGAGTAAAGCAGCTAAATATGTATTAGCATTTTTTAAAAATACATTTTAGGCTGCGAAATGGCTAACAGATGGAAATAGGCAAAACCTTATGTCTTGCATCATTTTTGACCAGATAAAACACTGGAAATATATGCAAGACAGAGCTTGGTGTTGCAGTGGTGTTAGTGAAGAAAAAGCTCTGTCTCGCTCTCAGAGGAAGACATGATTTCCAAGGATCATCTGGGATGAAAGATTTAAAATGTTTATCAACCTGTATCACAAAAAGTTTGCAATATGCCAGCCACAGAAGCCTCTACTGAAATTGTGAGGATTATACATCCTTAATAAAGTAGTAAAATAAGTATACATATTTTTGTATTATATATAATTTTAAACTATATTTATATAATTCAAAGTAAAATAAGTATATATTTACAGAAGTAACCAAATAAAAATAACGTTTAGGGACAACATTTCTCAACATTATTATGCACTACTGAAGCCACATGCTGTTTCAAACTTGATGTCACCTTACTATGCAAAATGGCAGGAACAAAAAATCCTCAGACTTACTTTCAACAAATTACCTATTTGCAGGGAGAAAAAGAGAAGATAGAAGACCCAAAGACACGCGCAATAACTGAAAGTTCAACACATTTTAGGATTTATTTTTTTTAAGTGATGTGCTAGCATAGTTATGAAATAAAATAAATTAGCTTTAATAAACATGGTTCTCTCTGCTGCATAACCCTAAGTGGTAGGACGGGCACTCCCATCTGTGTTTCCAACATAAAGCCAGAGAAAGAACATCAGGTACGTTGGAAGGAAACTTTATGCTGTGGAGCACAGGGTATGGGAACTCATGCAAGGGCTGATCAAAGGGCTGCCTCGTTATGCAGTATCAGTAACAGTTCTGAACGAGCTATGAAGTCAGAAACCATAGGCTGGGCTGTTTTATTCATCAAAGTTTTATTTGTTGAGAGCCTCGGCTATGATTTTGTGTTAAAGAAACCCAAACATGAAAAAAATAACACTGCTGGGAAGGGAAAAATGAACAACCTATATATATATATATATATACACACTCTTATATTAGAATTAAAGAAAGACAGGTAGTTACTACCTATCGCTAAAGGCTTTCTAGAACATGTATTTCACCATTTTGTCATGAAGAACTTGCCAGTAAAAAAATGAACTGACAAATCATTCTATCGTGATTTATTTCAATCCCCACCATCAAAATATTCAAGTAATTTAAAGATACTTTGGGTCTTGGTATATGAACAAGGACAGTGCTAGACTCACATGCAAAACAGATTGTTTTAAGAAATACCTATACATGACACTCAGAATTAAGGAAAAAAGAAAAAAAGAAAAAAAAAATAGAAAAAAACCCCAACCAAACAACAAACAACCCCAATTGTCCCAGAAATTTATTGTTATATAGGGCTGAGACAGTACTACACCGCCCTGCCCCCAACTCTCCATGCTGCTTGCCAACACTGCTGTTAGCAAGATTTGCCAATATGGTAAAAAGAATCTTAATAATACAAAGTTGGAAAACTAAGCAAGAGAAAGAGAAGTTTTAGCGGCATTCCAGGAATGGTTTGTTTTTAACAAAAGCAGACCCGCAGAGCCATCTGAGAGCTGTTATTTCAGTGCTAGTGGCTCTGTCTTCACATCTGTTAGCTAAACAAGCCAGAGGCTTTCTGGTTTTGTCACCCTGTGTTAGTACAGGATATATTTTTCCCCTGCGGTTCAGCCAGCTTATATCTACTGTTGCATTTGAGTATGTTGGCTTATTTTATTGGCAGTGCACTTTTCTCCTCTTCATTAACTCTGCTTACTCTTCTTTGACTCTTTAAATAAGCTTTTGTATAAGGAAATACATCTAGCTCTTTTGGTAGCTGTAAAAGCCTCCCAGCAATGGCCCCCATGGCTCATTTTCTGAAATATATTTGAACTTGAGTTTTATATTTACATTCAGCAGTGGCATCCTGTATTTTCAAGAACAGCTATTCAGCAGAGAAGTACGGCAACTGCAAGCAACCAGCACATCACCACCCTGGGCCTCACCCAGGATAAATTAATTGCCTAATGTGGACTTTGCTTCCACAGAAAATTAATTCTGCATTTTTTTTCATATTATGCTGTCCAGTCCTTCATCTTGGGGGGGTCTAGGGGGGGGGTGTGTGTGTGGAGAAAGAGGAAAAAAGAAAAAGAGCAGCTTCCTTAAAACTAAGACAATCCACACATATCTTACTCTCATATCCGGAAAAAAACTCATCCTAAGAAATCCTCCTGGTATTATTAAATCCAGATCTCAATCTACGTCTCTCCATTCTCCTATAACTTTTCTTATTTATGCAGCTAAAGTTTTGCAAAGCTACACAAGCAGACTTCCAACTCTATATTCAGATATTACAATAAACCTCACTAACAAAGATACACGAGTTACTACAGTTCACCCCAAGTACAGCTCAAGTTATCAATATAAATCCCCAAGATTTCAATGGCTGGGTAAAAGGATAAAAATCCCATGCAACAACACAGCAACTTGGGGAAGGTTTAGCGTGAAAAATTTTCAGGGCTGCTGAAGCCACCACCTGCAGTAAAAAGTACTGAAGTCACAACACATCCTAGCAAGGGTTAACTGCTTTTGAGAGAAACCCTAGTTTTTAAGGATTTAAGAAGCTGCTAACAAATGGGATATGAATATGAAAGGGAACAACTTCTAAAAGGAGAAAAATGTCATTGGTTGATGCCAAAAATAAGAAAGCAGGAACAGATAAAAAGGAAGCAGCTGTTTCATGTTTTAAAATATCATTTAACTGTTCTGTTTTAAATCTTTTCGTCCCCAGCAGAAGATGTCAGTTTGCCTGTTCTGAGAAATCAGCGTGTAATTGCATGTCTCCAAAAGTAATTACATTCAACAGCAAATTTCATCAGATTAACAAATTGATTTACGTTTTATTGTTTGGTTTAAAGCAAACCTCTCACCACAGTGAGAGAGATGCAGTGAAAGAGGCTCAAAAGCACCTGCAGTTATAGCTAAATAAAGGCAAGGGACATCATTAGCAAACAACTTTGGCATTCCTGTGCTTTCAGAAGAAAAAGAACAAGAACATTTTTGGAACAGAAAGGTCCCAGAGAGCTAACGATGATTATGTCTCCACACCTACATCTATTCTTCATTAAAGGTGTACGAGGAACACTGAGGACGTGGCAGAAAAGCTACCAAGATCACCATCTTCAGTATGGTTTCAAGCCTACATAATTATTTCATCAAAGCACTCGCTACCTATCTATAAGTATTTTATTCTCTTTAGCCAACAACAAAGACATTTTTTTCTTCCACTTTACCCTTACCGAGAGCTTTCATTCGATTAGCCTATGGCTTTTGACTACAGAACAACATTAATTTCGGGAAAGGCTGGAAAGCTCTACGGGCCACGTCCAGTCCTCAGGGATATTTATGCCTGTATCAAATGCCTAATGTTTCCTCCAGAGACGAATCAGGGCATTAGAGTCAGTTACAGACCCTGCTTTTTAACTGCGGTACGGTTTCTTCACTCTGTCTTATTATGTGTATTATCAAAGCCTTTTAGTTAGGCTGTAAACCTCAAAGAGGTAACCCTAGAGAGCATCACTGCTGGCAATATGCATGTCACTTTAAAAAGGCTGAAAACCTAAAAGAAAAGGAAGGTGGAAGCATGGGATCAGACATTCGTCCAGCTCCATTTTTAAGCCGAGGGGTACCGTCTTCCTCACCTGGCAGGAGCTAAGAGTACCCCAAAGTGTTCCTTGGCTGTAGCAAAGTGTCATCCATCATTTACCTCTGCAAGAAAACAAACACCTCCCAAACCACACGAAAAATAGAACAGCAAGTAAAATTAAAGCTTAATTGAAACTGGTATTAAGATTCATGCTAATGGAGACCACCTGTTTTATAGGTAACATTGCCAATAAAAATAGCAGGATGGGGAAAGAGTAACAGAAGAAGAAATTTAATCCAAAACTGCTTTAATGAAGGAGATTTCCTTTGAAAAATGAGAACTTGGGAATCTTTCAGTAGTTGCATGCTGCTGGACACAAGAACCATGAAACATTAAAATAAATATGATAAAGATCAGAGTAAGAGCTTTGTCTGAGGACTGTGAAGACTTTTTAGGAATGTAATTCCTGGCACTTTGTAAAATATTGGCTACTATTTCCTACTTAAATAGCCATGTTCAGCATAAGAAAAAATGAGCCTGCTTTAATCAGCCAGAGTGCCACTCCTTAGAATAACCTCAGTCTAGTTTATAATCCATCTCTACTCTGAAATCCAGCTGACACCCACCAGCAGCATATGGCTCCACGTGAACTTTGCCTACATACTAACACAGGAAATAGCTACTGGCTTAAGAAAAAGACACACTTACAATGTTATTGCCAGCTCTGCAAAGCCAAATAGAGAGGAAGAGAATCTGCTGTCTTACATTCCTACATACATTTTCAGCATTATCATTGTAAACCAGCGGGAACTGCTTTACAGGTCAAAGGAGGCCATTAGTGAAAATAATACAATCCCACAGCAAACCCTTCCGTTGCAATGAGAGACACATCAGAAGTGTTTTGATGCATGGGAATAAATGGAGCCTAGGCTGATCTCTTAGTCTAGCAACTAAGTAAAGAAGAAAGGCCATAAAACTGTATCAAAATTAGTAGTCACAGGTTTAATATACAAAGCACTCGAAACTAAGAAGAGTAATTTCTGAAAGCTTTATTCAGAGCAGAACCATACTCCCACATCTATATGAAATCTTATTCAGTCGTAGCAGTGCAGCTCTTAACTGGAGCACGAAAAAGCGCATTTTGCTTCAAAACTCGGATGCAGTCATCCCGGCAATATCTGCGCCAGCATTAAGTTAACAAAAGCAACAAAAGGCAGTGACGGGAGGGCCCCAAAGGAAGGCAGTTCATTAAAAAGTACATCATCCAAGAGGTTTGCACGTTAACGGTTTACATGTCATTCCTTGGGACAGCACTTACTGTGGTTCCTGTACACACAGCAGCAGGCATGCTGCGTAACCCGTGGATGTGCAAGTGTATACACGCAGGTTAGAGACGGTCACCTAGTCCATCACCAAACGAAAGCACTGCAAACCAAAGGCTGATTTAATTACAGCACGTTTGAGGCTGTCCTCAATCTTCAGGTGTCTCATTTTTACAGTTTCTACACTTGAACTTTTGGCAGCTCCTCAGAAAGCCGCAATCAATTTGAGGGAGAGATGAACTGTTTACACCTTTCGGTTCACCATTCACAATTTCTGCACATAAACTAGACACCAATTCAACATTTTGAGTCAGTTCACAAATATTTTTTTATTTCTAGCGTCTTTTGAAATAGCTAGAATAATTATGACAACAGATTAACAGATTATGTGGCTGAATTATGCTATGCACAATGCACTAACTTTCTGTGTAGAAAGGAATAAAGCTTTAGAAGAGACTATATAGACCCACAGTGCTGAAATAAATCAAGTGCAGGAACCCAGAAAAAAGCTTCAACAGCCCATGCAGAAGCTTGAGAAACTACAAAATATGGACAGCAGAGGCATTTTTAGCTATTTTTCCACTACAGCCTCTATGAAATCAGAGTGGAAGGCAACAATTTAAGTGACTTGAAAATTTCCCACTGGTTATCAGATACTTCCAGTCCTCAAACACTGTAGGCTGTTTAATGCTATTGCAGCACTCCACCAAGCAGCACATGCAGCAATGCTACGTAGTCACGGGGGCACTTCTTTGAAGCCCAACATGATGATGAATTGCTGAGCAAAAAATATATAGCAAATATCTAGCGAGATTCTGCAAATGGTATATTTTGTATGCAAGAGGCTGCAAAATCCGTTTGCCTCTTTTTGTTCCTTGAAGCATTTGGCTCATAATTAACGTTTAAGCGCATTCAAATTAAAATACTTCAACCAACATGAGGGAAAAAGAGGAGGCAATTGCCAGTTAATGATACAATTACAAACTTGTGGTTTTTCCTTAATCAGCTCCTAGGCATCTCACATATACTCAGAGATCAATGCAAAAGGCTTTCTAGCGAGGCCTCTGAATCTGGGAGAAAGATACCTAAAAATCGAATGGGACAGAACGTTAATGAAAACAATAGTTAGGGTACGAAACAAGACAAGAACACAAGTCTATATTCAGTGAGTGGTAGCAAACACCATCAACAGTAAGCTGTAATGGAGTAGAAAGCTTAAAGCCATTAAAAAGGGGTTGTAGTTAGCTATATTAGCAACTCTAATTTTCACCCCCTGTGCATTCAGGAGAGGGACTCACTTGATGGAATCTGCTTCTGGTAACTACATGCTAGTTTAAACGTTGTAAAAAACTGCTGACATTTACACAAGTACCAAAGAGTTTCAAATTCTTCTCATTAACTACTTGTCGGCTCCAGACAGAAGTTTCACCTCTGAGCGTGCTGACTTTTGCCTGGACTGAAACCCATTAAAAGAAGTCCTCTGAAAGTTTCTGCACTGAATTTCCTTGCTTCTTACTGTAATACTGTATTTTGTAGAGCTGTATTCTATAGCTCATTTCTAATCTGAGATACATTACGAAAGAATAACAAAGCAAACTTACAACAAAGATTAAGAAAACGGAAAAAATAGTGGGGAAAAGATCATATTACATTTACATGACTACAGAAAAACATCAACCCTAGCAACATCCTCTAATGTCCTTTTCTAGAGGGTGCACTCTCAGTTCAGTGGAAGATAAGGAATATTTAGGGCAGTGCTTTCCAAGTGAGAGAAAGGTGAACAGCCGTGGTTTGCACAACACTTACAAAGTCGCCATGGCCATGCCAAACAAAGTTCGTTAGCAGAGAGGAGCTGCAAAGCAGAGAGAATGGAAATACCGAGACATTTTTGACAAGACCTTACCTGGGTTTTCAAGAAAGCTTGGCAAGCTAAGGTTTTAAGTGAATTCCACGATGCAGCTTTCATGCCCGGAAACCGCTCAGACAGGAGGTATTAGGAAGCAGAGTGCTGTATTTTGAAGGCTTTCTGCATTTTGCAGCTTTAGTTCTTTTACAAAATAATCATGTCATTAAAGCAGGGAGAGGAAGACGTCTGAAACCAATATACTTGACCAAAAAAAACCCCAAAAAACACCAACCCCAAACTCTGAGCTGAAGTGGTTTTAAAGAGAGGTGGAGCAAGAAGGAAAAAAAAAAACCCACCAGAATTCAGCACTGGCAAGGACACAGCTATCTCTAACACAAAAGAGCATTTATACTCTCCAAGTCCAGATTTTAACAGGCAAGAGGAGAGGGAAAGAGAGACAGACTTCAATCAAGGGCTTCAGAATAATTTTTTTTTTTTTTCAATAAATAATGTGAAATGTAGATTAATTGCTCCGCAGTAAAGGCTCTACATTTCTGAAGTTNAATATACTTGACCAAAAAAAACCCCAAAAAACACCAACCCCAAACTCTGGGGCTGAAGTGGTTTTAAAAGGAGGTGGAGCAAGAAGGAAAAAAAAAAACCCACCAGAATTCAGCACTGGCAAGGACACAGCTATCTCTAACACAAAAGAGCATTTATACTCTCCAAGTCCAGATTTTAACAGGCAAGAGGAGAGGGAAAGAGAGACAGACTTCAATCAAGGGCTTCAGAATAATTTTTTTTTTTTTCAATAAATAATGTGAAATGTAGATTAATTGCTCCGCAGTAAAGGCTCTACATTTCTGAAGTTCTCTGTTGCAAGATTTTGTATATACATAAAGACTTCTGTTTAGATACATCTACTGTATCTAAATTGAAAATAAGCCAGGATAAGAAAGTGTACCTACAATGATTATTTATTGTGATATTCAAACAAAAGTGCCCCAAAAAACCAGTTGGACATGCTGCACTGCACAGAACAGACCAAACACGTGCGGGAACTGCAAGGTGGTGCGCACGCACACACACAAGGAGAGAATATATTCCAGCAGTCTGGCTCTAGCAGAGTTTCACTGACTTCATCATACTTCTTATATTAAAAACACTCTAGTTTCAAAAGGAAAATTGAAACATGTTCTGTAGCTGCATAGAGTTTAATAGTGTAACTGCAATGAGCAGAACTGTAGGAGGCAGCCTCCAAGATAAGAAAAACAGTTTGCATCCTGGCCATACTGCAACATGTAGTTTTAATTAACGAGTCAATTTCCCCCGAAGGGCTAAATCCAACTGCATAGGAACTTTTATGCAGTGAAATAAGGGATGACCACTTAGAAAAAGAAATAAAGGAGGAAATAAGGGAAAGGTGTGAGTAAAAAATATTCCTGAGAAGAAAAGAGCATGGAGCGAGTGCTGAAGGAGCAGTCAGGAAAGCAGAGAAGTCAAGTAGTGAGAAGCCACCTCATGGATCTATTTTAAATCTTGTAGTGAACCCCAGTCAAGGACTGATGGCTAGGAAGTCTTTCTCCCAAAAATCCATACCCTAAGTTATCTTCCATTTTATCTTATTGAAGATAAACTTCTACAGAGAGCCAAGACTCCACAAGTAAGGGAAAAATCATACTTTTTAACTGACTTTTCTCTAGTTTTTCCTCTATGGAGACATTACTTTTCGTAATACCATCTCCTACTCATCAAATGCTCTGAAAAAAATTATCAGGATGGTGAGGAAGGAAAAGAAATGTTAGAGTAAAGCAGTACCCCTGGGTGGTGTGAGAAGCATAGCGTCAAACGGTGTCTTAGCGTCCAGTGTGGAAAAGCTTTCATGGGGCATCAAATCTGACAGCACAGTTATACCACACAGACAACGGACTGAAAGTAAAGGCAAAAGCAGATCTATATGGCTACAGGTTCTTTGTGAAGGGGACATGACAACCCTCATGAGAGTAGACCTAGCAAATATGGGCCAAGATGAGTAGACAGTGAGGTGGATTGAAAGCTGGCCTAATGGTTGGGCACAGGGGATGGTCACCAGTAGCATGAAGCCCAGTTGGAGGCCAGTGGCTAGCAGTGTACCCCAAAGATCAATATGTGGTCTAATCCTATTTAACATCTTAATTATTGACCTAGATGCAGCAGAATGTACCCCCAGCAAGTTTGCAGGTGACATCAAACTGGAAGGCGTGACTAATATACCAGCGGGTTCCGCTGCCATCCAGAGGGACCTTGACAGTCTGGAGAAATGGGCCAACAGGAACGTCATGAAGTTCAACAAGGAGAAGTGCAAAGCCCTGCCCCTGGGGAGGTACAACCCAGACACCGATATATGCTGGTAGCCACCCAGCTGGAAAACAACTTGGCAGGAAAAGACCTCATTGGACGTCAAATTGAACATGAGCCAGCAATGTGCCCTTGCCAGTGGCAAGGAAGGCCACTGGTATTTGCTTACCGTGCAACAGCTGTGTTAGACAAAGCGGTGCCAGCAGGCTGAGGAAGGTGATCCTTCCCCGTCTACTCAGTACCGGTGAGGCCACACCTGGACTACTGGGTCCAGTTCTGGGCTCCTTAGTACATGAGAGACATGGACATACAGGACAGTGTCCAATAAAGGTCACAAAGATGATCAAGGGAGTGGAGCTATGAGGAAAGGCTGAGACAGCTCGGACTGTTCAGCCTGGAGAAGAGAAGGCTCTAGAGTGTCTCATCAATGTCTAGAAATACCTGAAGGGAGGGTGAAAAGAGGTCAGAGCCAGGCTCTCTCCAGTAGCGCCCAGTGACAGGACCAGAGGCAATGGGCACAAAGTGAAATGCAGGAGGGTCTGTCTGAACATGAGGAATCACTTTTTGACTGCGAGAGTGACTGAACACTGGTACAGATTGTCCAGGGAGGTTGTGGAATCTTCATCCTTTGCGATACTCAAAAGCTGACTGGACGAGGCCCTGGGCTATTTGATCTGGGTAGCCCTGTTTGAGCAGGACATAGGACCAGATGACCTCCAGAGGTCCCTCCCAACCTCAGCCACTCTGGGATTCTTGAAGACCATGCTGTTTGTCAAATTTAGGAGTGCAAAATGCAGACTTGAGTCTCCAATGGCTGTTAAAGGATGCAGAAGAAAACTGATTTCATCTCACACTCAGATAAGCAATGCTGCTGGGTTGCTGCGAGATAGGAGGGAGAAGTGCTATGTTGAGCCACAGTGAGATCTCCAGTGAAAGGAGGTGCAGGTGGGCTTCCTGGAGAAGGACAACAAAGCCATAGCAAAGTAACTAAGAACTGCTATTGCAAACATGATAAAGGACTGAGACGTTCAACACCAATAGGTATTTGGAGAAAGACAACAGAAAAAAATATCAATTTTGTGAAAAAAATTTCTTAGCTATGAGCTGAAGAAGCAGCTAATAGAAATCATAAGAACCACATATTCCTGGATGCAATATCACTGCCAGATTTCTTCGCAAAAAGGTTCTCTCAACCCATAAGAGCTGTTGCTATTTTAGACTTTGTTTTGGCAAGTAAAAGGACATGAAGGAGAGCTGATGATATTAAATTAGCTTGGATTGACTGCACACAAGCAAATTCATGTTAAATTAAGGACAAAACGAGGTAAGTGTTGTAAGAGAATCAAAGTTCACTCTTTTTAAATATAAGAAATTAAATAAGACAGTAAAATCAAGTGGACTAAGGAGATAAGGAATGGGAAAGAGCCATTTAAGTATTTCTCTCAGGTCAGAGGTGCAAAACTATTTGAAAGCTGTATCCTCAGAACTAACCTCAAAAAGGACATTAGGAACAATTAAAGTCTACGCATTATGGAGAGGAAAGGATTCATTAGCAAGAAGCCAGAAAGTAGTACAGAGATAAAATAAGAACTGCCAAATGTCAAGCTGTGCTAGGCGTCAGCAAACCATAAACAAAATAGCAAGAGATGCTTCAGTCATACAAGTAAAGGAGAACAGAAAGGGAAAGCGAGAAGGGTTTGCTGTAAGGATAAACAAGAGATCAAAACCAATCAGCTGCATCCCTAAAACTAAATTAGAGTCCTAATTAAGGACAAGGACACTAAACACAGACACAGGGAAAATTGTCCAATGGAAACAAGGTTATAAAAAGATAGACAAAAAAGGTAGAGAAAAACGTCAAATATTTCATTGTGTTCAAAGTCAGTGAAAGCAGACAGCATGCATCCCAGAACTCCAAAAGAAATGGCACATGAAATAACACCTCTGGAAGCAAGCTGTTAAAGCAATCTACCAGCTGAGTGTGGCACTATGGAAAATTTAAAACTTGTATTTAGAGGAGGAGGGAGAATCTAGATTTTCACACTCCCAAGACCTCAACAGTATGCAAAGTTTCAGGACAAGTTTGGAATAAAACAACTGAAGTAGTAAAGGGAAAACTGAATTCAACACGCAATAGAGCTGACAAGTTTAAACTGTGATATGCCAGCCAACTATTTTCTGTCTGTAAAAATAATTAATTGTTTAAACCCAGGAAGTACAATTGAGCTAAATCCAAATTTCTTTATGGATATCAATACATTGGAAATTCCTGGGTGAGATAAAGATGGTGAGGATTATTTCAAGAATCATAGAGGTCAAGGAGGACAGAAGTGAGTTCAAGGATGACATTTGGGCAGACTTCAACTGATATTTTCATCAATGACAAAGACACACACACACCCCTCTTCCCCCCCCCCAAAAAAAAAAAAAAAAAGAGTGCAAACTGCACAATCTGCTGACAAACTCAAAGGAGATCATCAATAAAAATATGGAAAAGAACTACACAGAAGAACAACTATATGGTCTTTAGGACTGACAATATTATCCAGTAACAGCAGCAGTGTAGCATTTTACGATGCTTTTAGGGACTGAGAAGAATGTTCACTACCAATACTGGGGGCTCATCAGTTGGAACCCAAGGATGTGAAAGAACAAGGTGTATTAGTCCATATTAAAATGAATAAGGCCTATTAATTGCTGCAGCCATGAGAAGAAACAAAGCAAAATACTGCCATAGAAGGACCTAGAGGTACCACTGTACAAAGCAATGGTGAGACCTGATCTCCTTGACTGACCAAAACTGTACCAGTGAGATTAACACAAGCAAACACAGAGGAAAAACAGTTGAGGCAACTGAACCTGAATAACCTGTTTCACAGGACAAGATGATGAGGGTTTGTCTTGCTTAAGCTGACAAACACTAAAATCTCAGAGAGGGTATAACCTGTCCAAATTCATTCGGGGAAAGAGGGAGACCCAGCTGCCAAACAAGATGATGAAGGGGACATTTAAGCTCAATGACAACACTGGCATAGGAAAAGCTAGCAGAAATTCACTGCGTAGGGTGGAGACTGGCGTAAACACAGGAGAGCTTAAGGGACAGGAGAGAGCACTGTTCTTTAACATCTACAAAGTCCAAACACACAGTTCTGCATCAAGAAATAGCAAATAGAACAATCAGGGTGAGGTACAGTCCAGCACTGACTATGGAAAGTAATTTATCAGTCAACATAACCTTGTCGTGGGTTTGGGCCGGATCGGCCCAAGTAAGCCGAACGGCAGATGTTCCCTCTCTCCTGCCGAGCAGGAGAGAGAGAAGAAGAGAGACTAGTTTAGTAAGAACTAAACTACTTTAATGAAATATAAAGAATAAAATAACAAAAATAAAATAATGAAATATATACAAAACCGTATCAAGCTCCCAGGATGACAATATGTCACCAGCAGGCACTGGGGAAGTCCCAGACTGGACTCAGCGACGGAAGGGAACTGGATCCAGGAACACACAGGTCGGGATCAAAGGCAGACGAACCGATGGAGTCCTCCTCGGACGCCGGCCATTGAAGAAGGAAAGAAAGAGCAAAAGCTCAAGCAAGCCAGAGAAGAAGGCAGAGCCGGAAAGCCGAGGCCGAACAATGCAAAAACGGACATTGGAATAATGGAAAAATGGATGCTGACCCTTTGATCCCTCAGCTTTTATACTGAGCATGATGCAGATGGGATGGAATACACTGTTTGGTCAGTTTTGGGTCACCTGTCCACTCCTCCCCACAGGTGTGACTCCTCTATGCTTCTCCACGTTATCGCAGTAAGTCTAAGCAAGGGCCTCTCTGCATCCCGTGCCTCGGCATCAGCTATAAACATGGGTCTTATCACTCTGAGAAAGAGCAGTTTTCTGCACAACATGCTGTTAATTTCAGCAGTTAGAAGAGGCTTAGCTAGAAAGCAGAGTTACTGAACAAAATGGGTCCTGTTTTACCTCAAACCAGGACAAACCTGTAAACTAAATAAAATCTGATTTTCTTCTGACTCCTTTGATTACCAATTTGATAAAACAGAAGCCTAAATATTTAAATAAACCGTTACGCAGGGGTCCACCTTCATACACAGGATGTTACTTTCCCTACTGAAAGCAGTACTTAACTTCAATAAAACAACGAGGCTTAGTACTTGCTCCTTGAGCATCCAATGACA
The DNA here is from genome assembly GCA_013398295.1 of Chionis minor. NCBI lineage: Eukaryota > Metazoa > Chordata > Aves > Charadriiformes > Chionidae > Chionis > Chionis minor. Next base: position 104,639 of record VZSF01009539.1, read on the forward strand.
TAAACGTTTTACCTTCTAGCTCTTCCCAACTCCTTTGTATCTAAAAATTAGGACTTGACAATGAACTAAGACTTTACCAATATGCAAAGTAAAAACTCTCCTGCTGGAAAATGACTACTAATATTGTAAATGATATTAAAAAGAACCAAAATGCAGTCTAAAGTCAGCCTGTCGAAGCTACCAGTCTGCAATCAACAAGAAAAAGTTTCCCGAGTACTTAAAACCCACTGTCTTTACCAGAAGGTGATGCAGACATTTCACAAATATTCCTAATATTTTTTTAAAAGTTCAAGAAATACCTTGAAAAATAACACCATAGCTTAAGGACCTTTTTTTCCAGACGGACATCACTTCCTTCCTTGCTCATTATTATCATGTGCATTATCTTCGTTGGAAGTGACCCCTATGGTGAGTTTGTGTGACTGGTATGTCTGAAATATCACGTAAACTAATGTGAGATGATCAGCTTTCACTTAATTGGTTGAATAAGGGTGAAGACAGAATAATTCGGTTTCGCACATTTGAACAAGTTTCTTTAAAAAGGCATTATTCGGAGAGCCTCATGTGACATCTCTGTTGCAGACCTAGAGGTCCTTTTCTCCTTGAAAAGGTGCCCGTACCATAGTGAGTACACTGCAGGTTGATACTTGACTTAGCCCAGAGCAAGAAGGTGGCCAAGGTTTCTCTGAATTATTAGCTGCTGCAGCAGTTGCAGTTTCTGTGACGGCAGTCTGTGATCTATGAGTGTTTTCATGATCCACCAAGCTTCATCCACCGCTTCTTCAGCGCTAACCTTATCATCACAGTCAGTCTGACACCTGAGGCAACATGTGACTTAAGTGGCTGCACTCAATTAAGGGAAAGAATGAGCTTCATCTTATTCTGCAGGTACCACCAGTCTTGGCCAGCACAAGAGGAAAAGGGGACGGCCTTTGAGATGTGCCTTTTGAGAACAAGACGTTAAACAGAGACACTAAGAGCATTCCTCTATTTTCTCATTCCAGGCTTTGGATTTTTGGCTATACAAGTTTTCATTTTCTGCAACATCAATACCTAACACATTTAAAGTCAGAGACCTCATTAGAGCATAGCCCTGTTAATAAACAAGCATCCCACTTCATTTCACAGCGCATTTTCCGATCCACTGGGCTGAAACAACATCAGGAGATGACGCACCTTTTCGCTCTTAATCAGGAACACAAAACCCTTAGTCTGCTGCAGGATTACTCTGAGAACTGGTTCAGCTTGGACCACACAAAGCACACCAAATTAACCACATCGCTTGAGAAAGAAAAAAGTACTTTTAAACAATTATACACGCTTTAAGAGCTCCTACCTGTATTTTTATCGGCCAGGTGAAATTGCTGACATAAACAAAGAAAGTGATGTTTGGATTGTTGCGGAAATCAAATTTCTCATTGGAGAAACTGTCCTTGTATTCTTTTATATTGGTTCTTGAAACAACTGGAATTTCCTCCCCGGCCTGTGTGCCAGCTGTTTTCAAATGTTAAAGAGTAGTAAGAAAAGATGTTTCAATGCACACTCTAAGTGGCAAACAAAAAGGGCAAAGCATCCTCAATTTTAATGTTAAAAAATTAACTATTAATCTGAACACTATGTATTTTAAGCTGCATTGCATTATCAAAATCACTGTATGCCAAAATACTGCTTTTCTAAAAATCAAATGTGCACCTTCGATGTTTCCAAAATACACTATTATGACAAAAATATAGTTCTTTTTAATATTTTACTTCTGCCCCCTAGGCCTAACATTTAAAACCATTAAAAAACAAGTTCATAAGTTAAAAAAAACCCAAACCAACTAACCAGTTTCCCCAATTAAATCTGCGTTTCTTGAAAACTGGTAACAGGAACAAGCTACCAAGGAACTTAGATCATGCTCATTTTACCTGCAAAACTTGTGGACCAAGTAATGTTGAGGTTGAAGTTTTTAGATGCATTGATAAACATGTCCAGGTCTCTGTTTTGCTTGGGGGAGAAAAAAAGAAAACCCGTTTTTAGGATAACAATTTTATTGTACTGTTTCCTAGCAAATCTTCACTAAAAAAAAAAAGTATCTTGGAATTTGTTATTTACATGAATCAAATAGATCAAGCAAAAAACTATTTACGTTTTCTGAAAGCAGTAATCTCCGCCACAAGGAAAGCATAATAAGGAAGAAACAAGTCATGGCATAGAATAAATCAGGAAGAAGAGAGACACAATGCATTTGTGTGAACAACAAGCAAAACTAGAGTTGCTCAGCAGTTGTTCAAACAACTGTAAAGAATCAACTGTGGCCCCTTATGAAATTTTCCATAAAGATTTGGAACTTCGTTCTAGTTGCTTTGTGGAGCTGGACATACGTACCATGTTAAGAGACTACATCTGGAGATTTGCAGAACTGTAACTATTCATCACTTTCATGACCAAGAGATCATAAGCTTATACCCAAAGGATGAAGTTTAAAGGGAAAGTAGAAAATTTACCTCTTCGGGTGTTGCTACAAAGTTGATTGCGGTGTAATAGCGATCATCCTCTTGAGAAAGGCTGAAGGTGAACTGATAGTCAATGAGAAGAGTATCTGTAAGGAATCCATGGAGAAAGTTATCCCATGTCTTGGAATAAAGGAAACTTCTGCAAAGCAAGGCATGACGTTGCTGAAGTGTTTCTTGCACTGAGAGCACAATGAGGACGCACCATGCAAATGACACAAATGACTCCAACCTATGTATGATCCCCCACAAAAGGGACAAAAAACTCCTTTTAAGTTGAGACTAGAAAGGGAAAAGATTTTGCTTACATTTTCCAGGCAAAAGCCTCCAGCCTTAATATCAAAATGACTGTTCATACCTATACATTGTAAAAAACACGCCAAAAAATTTACTTTTTCCATACTGCAATACTTCCACATGCTAAGGGAATAAACTTAGCAAAATAAACTTAAGATTGTATAATACCCACTTGGGAGGGGACCAAGTTCCATGAATGACAAGTTTCTGTACATCAGTAGACTGTACAGGGAGGATTTCTACATAGCAGCTACTTAATGGACCCAGCTGCCATACTACTCTAGGTCATGTCATGTCCAGGCAAGCCAGGACCAGTTTTTGGCCTACCTGTGTGCCCCCCTGTGCTCATGTCTGCCTAGGGCTCGGGTTCTCACCTCTCTCTTAATCCACAGTGCACAGCCAGTGTTGGGGATACATCCATCAGTCTCAGTATCCTTTTATTAAAGCACAGTATGACTTGTACATATTCCCGAGCCCATACAGAGAAATTCCAAGCAATAAAAAATCCACGAAGCTATACACAATTTAATTTTCTCTTACTGCCTCCTGGAGAGCCCTTGTTGGATAGACACAAGCTAGACAACCTTCTGATGTCTATCCACAACTCCTGTGAAGCACTAACACAGAAATTTTCACAGAAGAAAACCAAGTGAGACTGAATCTGTATACCATGAGGTTGTTCCCGTATGAGTTGCAAAGTTCAGCCTTTTTCCCATTTTTACCCACTTTACCACCCCTGCCATTGGCAGCAACAAATTAGCTCATCCTTGCAAAGAGACTGTCACGAGAAGGCATCAGTGCCCTTGTTTGGCTACGCCAGCAGAATTCAAATTTGCTAAGTACAGCATGTTGATAATTTCTGTCTTGCACAGAAATACTATTTGAAGCTTACATGTTTATATAATTTAAGATTACATCTATCCATGCCTGCCAGTATGCTGATTGCTAATATTTGCAAATAGACGCTTGAGAGTTTCCATTAAGTAATCCAAATCTTGGCAAAGTATCTTCTTGAATTGCATGGGAATACAACTGTTTATTTCAGAGGAAATGTGACAATTTTGAAACCTTACCCATTCTAACATGGAACAGAATGTTTAAAAAAATGGTATTTTGCACTTACAAAAATTCTGAAGACGTGCTTTGGTTTTGACTTACTAGGGATATATTTTAAAGCATTCTCCAAAAGACCAGATTTCATTTCAGTCACATGAAAAATATTCAAAAGTTTACTCTGAAAAATCCAATCATCACACAGACCTTATCAAGAAGAGTATTTTCATTCTCTTTAAACAATACTTCAGTGAAAAATGAAGTTTTTTAAAACCATTTTTAGTCATTCCCTTCATCCCCTGTATTTTAAACAGATGCTAAGGCAACTAAAACTAGTTTTAAATAAGATATTTTAAACTTCAAACACTTTTTTTATCTCCAAATAAAATCCCAAGAGTACTCACAGTAACATGTTCCTTTAAGTGGATTTCCCTGATATCTGTTTTCGACTTCACACCTAAAAAGAATACATTTTTTTTAATAAATGGATTTTTTTTCCATTCGATTTATTCCCAGCCACTAAAAATCAGAAAACAGCACCTGTACCAGTAAAGGTACACAGTTAAAAATAAAAGATGCATGTCTAAACTATACTGGGCTGCTGAAGAAATGTCATGATCCCTGCATGTCAAACTAGTACGCAGTAAAAATGAAATATAAAATTCTGCATATTAACTTTTGCATCCACTTGGAATGCATTTATTAGCCCTTCATAATGCAGGGAACTGGATTGGCACAGTCAAAACCTAAAGTTTCCATTTACATTTACAGCTATTCCAGGATGTAGTCCTATAAACGTTTACTCATGTGAGCAACACTTTAAAAATAAACCTGGCAATGAAATTGTTTGGAATGAAATTATTTCCACTAACATTACACTAAAAGCATTTCTGTTATGTTACAGAGAAACCTCCAGCAAATTTGTTGCTCTGAAACTGCTCCATTAAAATGCCTGAATGTCAAAGTCTTATTTCAGATATATTTACACTCCCCAGAACAGCGTCAGAGTGCACATACAGTAAAAATCCACCAATTAAAAAGAAACTATTGAGGGACAAAGCACAGTGCTACATATAGTTTGGAAGGTGAGGGCATTATTTTTTCGCCCCCTCCCTTCTCCATGTCATTCTCAGTTGAAATGTTCTTAAAAATGGAAATCTTCAGGAAACCATTTTGTTCATGTTATCCCCCCGCAGGAGAAGCACGGCTGGCTGCACTGTCAATGAAGTTAGTCAACTGTCAGCAGGAAGAGATGAGCAGAGACATCATAAATACAATCATTAAAAAATGTAGGGGTTTCATGCCGGTATGCGCATAGTCTCTTAATTTCAAATAACGAAGTGAAATGAACTCACAGTTGACACTCGTCTCCTTTTATTCCCTTGGTAGTGCAGAAACATTTCCCTGTATTTGTGTTGCAGACAGACGCATGGCCATTGCACTTGCAAGCTGTTGAGCAGAGGGGGGAAAAGATGCGATGTTGAATGAAGCAAGAGAAACAGATTTGATAGCAATTAAGTTCTGTAGTTGCCAAACTGAAATACATCAACAATTAAAGTAAGTATGAAAACCCATTTGGTACTCTTTGGTTTCTTTGTGATACAGAAGGCAGCCAAAAATAGAACTGTGCGTCAAAACAGAGTCAGTGTGGGCTCCAGGATTGGTGTTTTGTATGAAATCATGATCAGACCGTGCTTTTTAGCCTCAAAAATTTATTTAACTTCCTCTCTTGTTGTTAGATAGCACTAGGGCTGTAATAACTGGTAAGAAAAAGACAGTATTTAGAATAGTTCTGGGCATACTAACACATTTCAGTCAAACTCAAAACTCTTGAGAGCAGACTATTTTTGCAAATACAGCAGAGCTCATGGTGCTTTTAGGGCTTTTTGTAGAAATAAATAGACCTTTGAGAAAATAATGTCATTATCAATAATGTCAGTACATTTGCAGTGAAAAATGGCTGATGCTAAGAATACAACGTCCATGCTGTAAGTGGTTTGGGGCACATGCCCCAATATAATTTAGAATAGCTTTGGCCTGGTCTCACAAGCTGAATGCCGCTGAATTGTGGTTGAAGCAGATCAAGCATGCCCCTAGACTACATCAGGTTTGCGGCATGCTCAAAATAGACCAGCTCACATACTCCCTGCCTGCTCGAGATGCAAACAAAGATATGACAATGGGGACGTACAGGAGATCTGCTTCAAAAGAATGCGCCTGATTCAAATTAAAATGCTAATGTCGACACACTTTGAGACCTTTATTCATAAAGAAGTAGAGGAGGTATGTGCAAAACAACCCCAAAACCAAACCAACAAAATCAACGCAAGCAGTTGTCGTTGATATAATGTTCACTATAAGAATGACTATAGTAACTTCTGCTGGAAGGTAGGTGCCTTTTAGAAGCTTTTCTACCAATGAACTGGAAGGTGCATTCATCTGGAGCAGCGCTTGGGAGAGCGTACATCATAAGAAGGGAAAAAGTACACAAAGAGAAGATCCCTCATTTGCAGTCCCTGAGCTAGCTGGAAATATGCTCTAAAGGCTGGTGCCTCCTTGTTAAGAAGACATATGTCTTCTCATTAAGAAGGCATGTGATACTCAATGTACCAGCAGATTCCTAGATATGAAGTCCCCATCCTGAATATCCTTGCCAACCTTGGACCTTATTTTATGAATCCTTTTGACATCATCTTTATATTGGCACGTAATGGAAGCGATATTGTATCAGGGACACTTAATTGTGCTTCTCAGATGTGGATGACTGGTTTCCTAGCAGCAACACGGAACAAAATACGAAGAAGCATAAAGGCCTATTGTGGGAACAAGTACACTGAATGAAGATTTGACAAAATAATTGTATTCTGTGATGCAAACATACTTCTTATTAATGGCACTTTAAAAAAAATAACTCTTAATACAATAGAGAATGCCCTGTACTGCCTTCCTTTGCAGTGCAGAAGGTCAGCAAAGTGAAATTCAATCAATATTCAACAGTAACATACATTAAAATTAGGAGAAATTTCGAATTTCATGTTGTTTAGATGTAGATTACAGTATCTTGAATGCTAACATTAACACTTCCTCACCCAACTCTTTAGTCACATGCTTATCAGAAAGACTAAACACTCAAACATCTTTATTTAAAACAACAGAGTCTTATTTATCCAGTTTCCTACGAGCCCCGCAAGTGGAGATCATTCATGAAAGGACTGGAACATGCACAAAGAAAAGAAATTTTCTCATGGCTTTTCAGACAACTAAGAAGTTTGGAAACAAACTACTGACAAAATATCCTAATCACCCTTGCCAGAGTCTAAATTTCCCTCGGGAGTCTGATGCTGGAGCAAAAAGCCAAAAATCACTGGAAATGCCTTTTTGACTGTGAGGCATGGTAACAGCCTGATGAATTAACCACCTCGCAACAAGTCTCCTTCCACCTTCTTCATAAATCACAGGTCACAGACTCGTTCACAGATGGTCACGGGGATGCCCACTCCTCTTCCTACGTTTGTCATGGTCCAGCTTCCCAACGGCAACTGCATCACCCACCGGCCCAACACCATTTTTCCATGCAAAGTGCTTTAGCCATCCTCCAAGGCCCCACGCAGCCCTGGGAGGGGGGAGCACACAGGACCACAGCACCAGCAGCTCATCATGGGCCACCAGCAAATGCTCCACAGAGGCATTCAGAAGCTCTGCTACTGCAGCAATCTGATTTCAGGCATAATAGCGCCTTCCGTTCTCTTACAAATAACTTGCTTATCTACCGCTAGCATATTTTCATGTGAAACTTTAATCAGAAAATTCAAAAAATCCTGAATGCAGAGAAAGCACCTTCCAGCTATTTTTACATTTGATGTGCTGCATTTCCTGCCCTTCCCGATTAACACTTCTCTACGTTGGAGACTTCTGAAAGCAACTGCCGAGGAGTGATTTACCTACCATTTAGTTATTATCTGCCCAGCTCCGCAAACACCAATGCCTGTGATGATATGCAAACAATTCTTTCAGAAAAATAACTGCAGTTTCTCAAAAATTTTTTTCAACATAAGTGATATAGTAGTGTTCACCTGCCCTGGTGGCACAGAGCAGCAGGAAGAGGCATCTTATTCCATCCACTCTTTTTATTCCTCCCTGGCTTTCAAACCCCATCGCTACCACCTCCAGCTCTGCATAGCCTCACCTGTTTACAAGACAACCACAATCCTAATCGTGTCACTCGAACTTTTGGCGGCTCAACAGAATGGGAAATAACAAACACCAACACTTTTTCCAGCACGGAATATTTGCCATTTTGTGGATATTTATGGTCCCCATGCTACTGCGGCCAATGGGCTAACACTGCAGATCTACACATCAAAGGACAAGGACTCACACTAGTCACTAAGTGTGAAAGTGCACAAATGCTTGTGCATCAGGATGGAGTGTACCAACAACCATCTCCAGCACGGATGTGACCGCGGGCTCTAAAAACAGAGCGGCACCCAACATTGCGCATAAATGCACAAAAAGAGTGGAATCAGCACATCATTAACAGGAAAGGAAGGGGGGACCACGGCTCAGAGGAGCAAAAAAGCAGGAGTTGGCTCTTGCCTGTCAGCCAAATCCTTATCTGAAGAATTCCCCTCTGGAGAACTTTTCAATGAGCAAAAATTACTAACAGCCAGCAGTTGCTCTGACTACATCAGGGTGATTTCCTCTCGCTTGCCCTCTTCCGATCCACCTTGGTCTTTCTGCCCAGCTTCCTGCTTCCCTCATTCTTTTGCCTTCACAGTAAATAGCGTTAAATCACAGCAAATTAAAAACCTAGGCCCAAAGCACTTGAGAGCAAAGCACTTTTGACATGAGCTACTAGTTTCATCAGATAACGAATGAATGCTGTTCCACAGTCTCTCAACACATTTTCTAATTTCTTTTTCAGGCATCTGGATGACTTTAGTCTATCATTCATTATCTCAACAACAAACTATTTTTGGGGAATCCTCATGTGAAAGAGTCCAAAGCAACTTGCTCTCAATTTCCACAGGCATAGAAAAGCGACAAATATCAAAAGGCATGTAGTGATCCAATGATTAAACCTGAATGCTCAGAGTAGAATTATACATTTTCTCAGGCAAACTCAGTCTCAATTTATTAATTCCTGCACTTCAAATTATCATCACACAAAATGAGTTTCAGAGTATCAGCAGTATTTAATCTCTCAGATAATCTTCTGAAATAAAGTGTCAGAGATGCACCTTATCCTTTGTACCTGTGCCATTACGCTGCCTGTCACAATTTCATATCCCAGCTACTGCAACTCTCTTTTTCCTAGGTAAAGCAACCTTGTCCCTGTCTGTGATCTCTTCACACCCTTCCTTCAATCTGTCTGCTGGGAGGTTCTTCTTCATAGCCTCAAACATCACCTACTTGTTCTTGCTTTACGAAACAGGACATTCATGCTCCAGCTATCGACTTCTCATCTTCATCCAAAAGGTTGATGCTACTTCCAGTAAACATACTAAATGATTTCACAAGTATTTTCTCCTAGATTGTCTCCATGGAAGTAGCAACTCAAACTCTTCACTATCCCCTCATTTACCACCTTATTTCCTCTGTGATGCCTACAAACCACACACACTAATTTCACGGAAGTACCAATACTACTCTGACACCAAATAATGTTATTTGTATTCTACCTTTTCCATCACTGTATCTAATGATATCGCTCCACCTTAATATACTCCATCAAAGTTCTTTGGAGCCAGAAGCACCTTCCCTTACATCCACATATCACCTCGCACAGCTGGATCCAGGTTTATAGCTGGTGTCCCCATACTTCACTACAAAACTCACAGTACTTCAGAGTAATGTTGCAAGGTTCAAGGTCAAAACTTCAAATATTACATGTTCATTTCTCAGTATTACCTGTATTGGTACTTCAAGAAAGACTTTTTCCAAATTTGTTAACTAAATCTTGCACAACAAAAAAACGTTCCTTGTGGCAAAGAGTCCCAAAGCACTTTTAAAATTTTTACAATTTTAACAGAGATCACCTAACCCTCAACTAAAATTCAGCCAACTCCCCAGCGAAACGTGGCAAGCCTTTTATGAAGTGGACAATTATACCAAAAAAAGCACAACACATTAGCCAAATGTAATGGAAGGTGGAATTTAGATAAGCAGAAATTTGTTCAAGACACTGGGATTAACACTGTTTCTTTTCAAAATAGGATCACCAAACACTAAAATGAACTCATTTTTCACAGTGGTCATTTAAAGTTTAAAAAGGAGGGTAAAAAAAAAATCATCTTTATTTTATGCAATGCAAATGAAATAGTTTCTTCAAGCAGCTTCTGTATCTTTGATTTGAAGAAACAAGGATTGTGCCTTGCTTGCAGGAAAGAAAATTGTCAGGATATAATTTCAGTTAAGATAGCAGTAAAGATGAGTAAAGAGCAAAAAACATCAAAGACTTCAGCGCAGGAAGATTTAAGGCATCACTTACGCTGACATGTTCCTCCGTTAGTAGGATCACCATAGTAGCCCGAGATACAAGTTTCACAGTGTTTTCCAGTTGTCAGATTTTCACACTTCTCACAGATGCTTTCATTTACACATTTACTGTGCCCATTACACTGGCAGGCTGAAGAAAACAGAAAAGGATGAGTGTTTGCACTCAAAACCAGTGCTTGACATAGAGCCCCAGAAATCTGTGCTGTGCAGAGGCTAAATGAAACCATTTCATGCACCTTCCAAGGCGGTTCTTGCAGTCTTGCTAGCAATACACGAATTCAGAGAGAGGTGTGTATCGAAGACCTGAAATTTAAAGCAACACATGGAAAACTGAACTCCAAAACACTATGTACATATTGGACAGACAGGACTGGAAGCAGTTGGTTGGAGAGATTTACAAGAAGGAATGGGGAAGAAAGGGTTTAGCAGCAGTGCAAGTAATTTTATTCTACATGTATGGAGTCAAACCCATTATTTCAGAATCACCGTGAGCATTACTAACAGTTAAATCATCCTTCAAAGAAAGAACTGCCTTTCTTTCAAACAACTCTAAAATGAATAAACAAAATATATAAACAAAAGTTAAAAACTCGATAAATGTTCGTAGGGAAAGAAAAATTTCAGTAGAGTAATGCATAGATAAGTTTTCATGCAGCAGATCTCTGCAGCTCACCTGCAGATACCTGCATAACTCCTTCCATCTCAAAATGTTGTTTCTTGTTTGTCTTCCAAGCTCTTTTCCTCCCTCCATTAACAGGAGGGAACACAGACATAGCTACAGTCTTAAAAAGCCTCTCCCTTTGCATTTAACTGTTGCTACCATTAAAACGTTTTAACAACTGAGCATTGCTCATTTACCTGGACACTGAATAAAGGACCAGTTATAGTTGTTCTCCGCAGGACACATGCTGACATTAAGGACGGGCTCCAAGCCATGTTTCCCTGTGGCGGACGGGGTTGGCATCTTGACCGGACCTCTGTAGGAGCCCTCAATGCACTTCCCCTTGCCAGTGTTGCTTGGATCAGTGCACCAGCCGCAGCCAGGCTGCTCCAAACAGTGAGCACATGTGCAGTAGCCTGAACAGTTTTCAGCTATTAAAAAAAAAACAAACAAAACAACCCAAACATCAAACTGTGGAACAAATCACTGTCCCAAAACACAGGCAACAAGAAACGCAGAAACCCTTGCATGTCTTTTGTCAACTTAAGCACTTACCTTGCCAACTCTGCAAATATTTATTCTGATATTCACAGTAACACACACATAGATATATTCATTCCTTACCATTTACTTTAGAATCTAGGATAACTATTAACACAAAGATCGAATTAATCAGTGAGTTATGAAACAATGCAATACACACATAAAGTTCTTCTAAACATTAAACACTACCCACTAAAACCAGGGGCTAATGTTCCCAACTACAAAAGACCTCCAACCGATTTACAATGGATCAGATTATAAAATGAGCCCTCCGGAAGTAAAGGCTAAAACCCAGTTTGTTTACTCTCTTTGAGTCTCTTTTTACCACGTTTCAATATCACACACTACTATTTCAAGCACTTATCTGAGCCAAAAAGCTCAGAGTGCCACATGCAGATCCCCTGGGCCCAACAATCGACTAAATCAGGGAGAAAAAAAACAACAAACCATCACCTCCCTTTAACAGATCCTTTCTCAAATGGGATCAAATTTCAGGTGTGGTAAACTCTTTATATCTAAGAAAGTTTTTCTATTCTTTTCCTAATAACATCTTAAAAAAAATTCTGTAGGTTGTCAGTGTTCTAAGGTGAGCAGGCTTTCTATCTTGATGTTTAAATTGACAGTATTTGCCTTTTTTAAAAAAAAGTAGTAGGAAAACATTGTTTTCCATTATTTCAGCTTACTCATCTCCTGCCTGATGCTTCCTCCAATTTTTGACTTCTGGCAATACAGGAAGTTCACACTCTCATGTCTGACAGTTACCTGAAACTAATTTTCTCCATCTCTTATTTTGCACCACTGAGCTACCCAGCTTATTCTCATCAGCTTCGAAAAGTTCCTGGAGCAACTGCAGCAACTCAAACTGCCCAGCTTCATCCTACAGAACACAGGCACTCCTCTCCCTCTGCTACCCTGAGAGACCTGGCTTTCCTGCCCCCCCCCCCCCCCCCCCCCCCCCCCCCAAGCAACCAAAAAAAAAAAAANTCCTGAAGAATTCAGCACAAATAAAAATTATGTCTAAAACTGTTCAACCACTTTTTGAATTTCTAGAATATTTCCCCACAGTTTGAAAACAGAAAGCAATATTCCAAAGCACCATAAATCTTTTGCAGTTTGCTCACATCTACCTAAAAGGGGGAAAAAAATAAATCATTTATTTAAAGTTAGAAATTCCTACTGTGGGCTATATGCACACAATACTTCAGAATAAAACAGTCATGTAAACCCTAATGGAGATTTGATACAGATAATCTAATATTAAATTACATGGCTCCATATACGACTAAAAGAGATACAAAAAAAGTTAATTACATGAAATTATGTGACAATTAATTGGAAGGATAGGAATTCAAATAATGAAACAAGTACCTCTCCACTGAAAAAAAAAAAAAAAAAGCAGAGATTTCATCATCTCACTTGAAAGCCTTTGCTCTCTGACATGTAGTTTAATTGATAGTTCCTGTAACCAGGACCGAATTCTGTAATGCTTTACACAATGCAGGATGGAGCTGGACACACTAAGCTTCCAGGGTCTGGCACTTCCTATTTTTGAAAAATCCCCCGGACAGTATGACCGATGTGCAAAGTTTCATGACTTTTGCTAGCAAGTGTCTGCAAATACAAGACCCCAGCCCACCCGTCAAGACGCAGAAGCAATTACTCACGTGGACAACTGCTCATGGTGTACCACTCCATGCACTGCCCGTAGGGGAAAGAGGCCACGTAAGCGTTTGAGTCCACGCACTGTTTCATGTTGCTGCACCACATGCACTCGGAGCTGCCGCTCGTGCACTCCCCGCACATCGTCCGCAGGGCACAGGGCGTGCGGCACTGCTTGGCGCTGTGGTTCGCTGCGGGCAGGAGGACAAGAGTCAGCTTTCCTCCAGAAAGATACAGGTAACAAGCCCACAGATCGAAAGACAGAAGATAAAAAGCCCTGTCTTTTATTCAGGTTGAAAACCAGTTCAGTATGGTGGGCTTGAAACACTTTGTTTGTGGTGTGGTATTGCTGGACGGAGCTGGGGATATCCCATACCACGGTGAATATGAGGAAGTACTGCAAAATCATTCCTCTTACTATGTATCCACCTTCAACAGTGTTAACACTCATGGAGGATAGAAAACAAATTAAATGGTGCTATGAATGCAGTCTTCATCTCTCTGCAGCTCTGTTGAGGTGTTCCGTAGCTCTTCCCCCAACTGATGCGTTGGGAAGAAACCCCACGTTTTATGTAAGCACATTGGGACCTGCTTTAAGTTACTTGATCAGTTCCACACATAAAATGAGTATCGAAAGCAGAAATAACTCGGGAGTTTCTAGTGTAGACCAGTGCTTTACCATTTGTTTCAAGTGACTATTCTCAGACCATAAAAAACAAGTTAGAGCTTAAACCAATTCAAAGTGCTGCAAGTTAAAATATAGAAATTTTTGAGTTCAGGTTCCACATTCATGATCTACATCCTGCACTTGCACAAAGAATGACTTAAAGCGGTGTAGCTTACTTAGAAATTTTATGTAATCAGCCAACTTTCTTAAAACTTAAAGAGGCGCTAATTGGTATTCAGAAATAACCAGCTATAATGGAGAGTTAACAGAACAACCTATTTTAAAGGATACACAGTTCCAACAAGACTAGAAGAGTTTTCCCAAAAGCAAAGAGCTTCTTTTTCAAAGTTCTCATATCTGCAAAGTGTCTTGCCCAATTAATTTCAAACTTTGATAAAATCCTCCTCTGGCTACAGAGCAGGGGAGGGGACAAAGGGAAGTTCAATTAGAAAGTAGCTTTTATTTTATTTTATTTTTTTAAACAGGATATTGCTCCATACCATAATTAACCTAAATGTCACAGTCAGGTATGCAATTTAGAGAAAAATAATTAAACTATAATGTACTTCAAGCATTTTACAGTTAACGGCATAAATGCAGAGCTACTTTTAAAATCTCCAATTCCTGTATGAAATCACTACACACTACGCTTTTTCAGGACCACTTTTCTTTGGCAAAGTCACAATGCAGCCAGTTCTAAATGTAATGAACGGGATCTTCTTTACTCTCTAGGAAATATAAATGCTTATTAGTCAACATGCTCTTCACAAGACACAGAAGTTAGATATTGTTACCTGGCCTTTCACAGACACTGCCGTTGACTTCATTGATACATGTCGCTGCCTTCAGTCCCTGCTGGAAGGGCTCAGCTAAATAACCACAAAATCCAGCATCGCTGGGTTCACTGGGGAGCCACTGGAGCAGGGTGTTGGTGAAGGGTGACATGTCTTCCCAGCACCAATAGGACACATTGATTTTCCTTAGTCCAACCCATGGAGTCAAAGTTTTGGGCTAGAAAGAAAGGAAAATGGTACATTTAATGCCAAGGTTTTTCTACCTTAAGTATTAAAAGAAAACACACATCACCATATAATGCTCATAACCACTTTGCCAGGTTAGGTGTCGCAAAAATGTAGTAAGGAAAATACTTCTCAGTGCTATTGGAATTAAATGTCACATAGACAGAGAAACCCTCCAGGAAACACCCTTGGGTTTTTTTCCTATTTTTATTTCCTCCCCCACCCCCAACTACATTTATAGTTATCTAAACCAGGAGAACAAGGCAAACATTCCTGCTGTCTGACTATGAAATTAATTGCAAGTTGCTCTTTATACGTTTGTGATTCCTATAAATGGCTAGACACACAAAAAAATTCTGGAGCTACAGTTTGACATGAGGAAAAGAACTGGCAGTCCCCTATACAATTGAAATAACAAAAGTTACCTAACTCTACAGTCTGGCTTGAAGACCTCTGCTGTTTAAGACTGTGTATATATGGATGGGTGGAAAGACAGAACAAGTCAAATCTAAATTAGTATCGCTGGCAATAAAATTCTCAATATGAAAAACCCATAGTGCAACCATTTCTACTGGCAATTTAATTTTTGGCACACTTTCATTTAGAGGAGGGGCATTTTAACTGTACTGGTACAGCATGTTATTTTACTGTTAAAATCTTTACCCTGTCAAAGCACTTTGGTGGCTCAGCTGTTCTAGGAAAGCTTTAGACCATTACTGCTATATACAACCATTCCCTACCTCTGATTTCATGCACTCTTAAACCTTAGAGTTGCAACTTCTAACAGCAAAAGGGTTACACAGCACCTCATGCCAACACCAACATGTTTTCTTCTTATTATAAAACATCTATAAACAGCTTATTTTAAAAAGGAGCAACTGTAAAGTACAGCCTCTCCCAGCACAGCAGCAGTGTGCCATTGAATGGCAAAAGTTCAAGTACCAGACACAGGTTGGCTTTTTAGCAAAGGCATTTCCCCACATTAGAAGCACTCAATACTAATATCCACTAAGAAGGACTCTTTAGATTTCTAAAGCTCTCTTTTTAAAAGACACTGCAGATTAAAAAACCCCCATAAATTACCAATTTTTTTCTCCCCAGTATAAGCGTTCAAACACTATTAGGGAAGGGTTGCCACGTTATCTTTAGGAATTTACACTATGCAGCTACTGGGATATCCAGAAACGGCTGAAGCTGGAAGAACTACATACTTTTACAATATCCTAGGCTTGGCTTCCCCTCTTTACAAAAGATTTAACAAACAATCCTGCTTAAATTGCACCTTATCTTTTCTTGGCTAAATTGAATCCCCTCTAAAACCCCATAATTGTTGAAATGCCACTTTAAAATTACAAAGGGAATGAAAGGAGGGAATGTTTTCCTTTCAACACGGGTGTATTTCTCTTTAACAATAACACTTAAGTACGTTCTCCTCTGAAGAGTAGTAATCCTCCTGCCTCTGGTCTCATTTTTCATACATATAAAACTCTTCCTGATTGCCAGCCCTGCCTACAGTGGCCTCTGGGACCCAAGAGGAGTTACTCTGATGTGGCATCAAGCCACAGCAGCTCTGCAGCCTAAACCAGGATTTCAGCAAAGCTGAACAGCATCATTCTTTCTTGGGGCTTTAGCACCACCTACACAACCTGCCCTGAATACCTCCGTCCTTCTGGCAGGGACTGGAAAAAAGTATATATTTATTTTATTGATGCATGAAGAGGGACAGATTCCAATTCAGTTCTCACTGGCTCCGACAGAAAAGCACCTGCCACTAAATCAAACATAAATAACTCCAAATAAGTCAAACAGCTCTCTGGAATAAGAAGCCGACATTTTAAACAGCCGCTTTTCTGAGCAGAATAAATAACTTTAAATGCTTTACATTAAACACCTCCGGTGCCCCAAAGGGACCTTTATTTATAAAATATTGTGTACAAGTCACAAGAGGACTCCTGCTGCAGTCATGTATCCCACAAGAGAAATGCGCGTGTGATTTCATTATAGAAAGCAATACCTTTGAGGCACCGTGTATGTTTGTATTTATCTTTCCCATTTACATTCCCTACAATTTCACTTCAAAAGCACCCATAGGGTATGTTGAATTTCAAAAGAAAAAATCAGCCCTTTTCAGTTAAGAGGCATGTCTATTCTTTACAGAGCATACAATACCACAGCAAGGACTT
>VZSF01009539.1:121816-191684 GCA_013398295.1 Chionis minor
GGGGGGGGAGAAAGTAAAATCAGAGATGCAAGCGACCTTCACAATGTTCAAAGTAGTGAAAGAGCTCTTCCACCTAAATAATACCCACAGCCTCATCCCAAACCAGCATGACTTATCTGCACACTCAAAAGTGTCTATGTCTAAAAATACAGGAGGAAAAGAAAAGCTGTTTAGGGAAGCTGAAACATGATGCTACCATTTAGTTATCTGCAATAGGCAGTCAAAGAACTTACCACAACATCGAACAGTAAAACCATCATAGGAGAAAGAGTAAAGGAAAGCAAATGAGTATCTTGCTGATGGCTTAAAGACACTTATGCAACTGCAGTTGTTAGGATACCCTTCCACAGAAGAGGGTTATTGTGCTAATCCTGTCCACAGCACTGAACTTCCAGGATTAATCCCTGCCTCATCTTGAGCATAGCCATACTCACTGCTGAAAAACTCCTTGTGGAAATTATTTCCCCCACTCATAACTACCCTTATAAAAAAAAAAAAAACCTGTGGACATTTTCAGCGTGAATTTCTGTAGAGCTGATGTCTAGCTCTGACACTTTGGTTTAGATTTATCTAACACACTGAAAAGCTCTCAAGTGTCAGTTTTTCAGATGGGCTTTTCTACACATACGATCAAGTCACCCCCTTTTCTGCAACAAATTAAACAGACCAAGTTCTTTATCTATGTCATTAAAAGATGTTTTGCTCGCTCTCATGGCTTTTCTCCGAAGTCTTTTCATTCTTTTTTACTCTTCCAGACTAGCCCAGTGCTACACCCGGACATGTCCAGACCTATCAGAGTTAGTAGGGGAAGGCTGTCCATACCCATTTAAAGTTTCTGTGTCTATGTTGTTTTTTCCCCTTTTTCTATATTTTATTAACTGCAAATGTCAGTCACTGAAGATTCTGTATTTCTCTCCCAGTCACTGGAAAAAAAACCCATGTTACTACAGGGGACTAATAATCAACTCGTATGAACTCCCACTGGAAACACTCTAATAAGAGAATCTTCCTTACACACTTTAGGTGTTATTTGCCTAATTTGTTCAGTATGTGCCATTACCCTTTTGCACAATTCTAGTTTCTGAAATTAAATAGCATGCTTTATTAAATCTAATACCTTCCAGAAGCCTATTATATCAACAGTACCGCTTTTATCAAATGAAAAGAAAGAGATGAAATACAGCCTAATAATTACACAAATGATCATACTACTCTTCAGACAACTGGGACTGAAAAATATTCCATCAGACTTTCTGAATTTACTGGAAATAAAGTTTCATACCAAAGTTGGCAGGATTAAACAACATTATTTACTCCAGCTTGGCACTAAAAGATCACAGACAATGGGGTTAAAAAAAGCCAAAACATAAAAAAAATCCCAACCCTGGGTGAATTTGGTGGTTTTTTTCCTTACACATACAACCAATACCTACCTGGTAAAGCAATGCACTCCTGATTCCTAGGTTCCCACTGGCAGTTTTGATCCATGGCACAGCTTTTACAACTTGTCTTTTTGTTGCAGTAATAGGCAGGGTTATCCTTAGGACAATTGTCATATAGAGTAATAGGAACCTAAAATAAATAGCACAGGTGAGGCATTTTCCTATCCAACCAATGTCAGTTTACAACAGCCACAATGACTACCACACTAAACTTCACAGTTCACTCCTACAAAGCAACTATATAGTCAAAAGCGGTGACACTGAACATGGACTGTACTGTGTATTCAAGACATTCCCCCAGGCCACCATTTGACACATTTTCCTTACTAGAGCTTTTTCAAAAGGATTAGGGACTTTTTTCCCCTAGGGAAGGCTCTACTGATAACAATCCCAAACGGCTATGTGTTTTACTGAGTAATCCCACCCCCTCTTCCCCTGCCCTTAGTCATCCTTCTAACTTAAGTGGAGAGTCCCATGAAAAGCCCTTAGACCACCTCGAAAAAAAAAACCAAAAATCAAGCATCTTAGCAGCTCAGAGCTACACAAACACTGGAAATAACAGAACAATAGGGGTCATAACACTGACAGATGAAGGCATCTGCACATTCGATATTTCAAAGGCTAAATTTAAACTACAGAAGTATTAGAGAGACTTTACCTGTTCCTCTGTGCAGTTGTTATGCATTGAGATACACTGGTCAGTGCACCATTGACAGTTGTTTGTATTTGCTGTACAGCTATAGCAGTCTGTAATCTGATCACATTTTTCATTGTCTACAACTATTAAAGAAAAAAACCTGCATGACCAAAAACAGGCATTTCCTGACAGAGCTCTAAGAACTTGATTATATATAGCAAAAGATATAACCAAACAGTAGTGCCTGTAGATTTTCCATTATCGACTACTTAGTAAATCAGATACTGTTATGTGATTGAACTGATAGAAAATTGCATTCAGTTGCAGCATTAATCATTTTTAGTGCCCAAGGATCTGTAAAACACACCACCAGAAAACGCACCAAGACATGGAAGCGCATGAACTAAGACTGGGCATGCATGTTCAGTCAATGCCTATGCAAATGATGCCAAAGGACATTTCACAAGGACAGTGAAAATCTCCCACCACAGGCCCATTTTGCTGTAAGCCTGACCTTCAATTACATGGAGCATTTTCATGCAAAGCTTGAACTTTCCACTTCATCTTTCCAATTGCTTATCGCCTGTGTTTTGTGAAAATTTATTGTACATTGAGAGCCCATCAAAGCAATGTCCCTTTACATCAATTTCTTTTAAATAATTAAAGGCTGCCATCTATTACAGAATCAAGGTTCGTATAATTCAATTCAGAGCAACAAATGCATCACGATAAAGCATTGAAAAGTTGTTTAAAAAATATCGTAAGGGAGAAAACAGGAATCAGACCTTAAAAGGAACGTTCTTTCTATACGTCCCTATCCATATAATACTGCAGAAGCAGCAAAGTAACTTTTCTTAGAACACTCTTCCTGCTCTCTCTCTTGAAGAGCACAGGATAACGCCCGTGAAGGATCCCCCTTCCCATGCCCCGTGGTGCTCATCAGATAATTGCTGGCTCTCACAAGGTCAGTTCTTGGAGCAAACATCTACAGAGCAATGGTCCAGGCCTGATTCCTGGCTGGTAATGTCTGTTTGGGATAGGAAAGTAAGTACGAGCAGTAGAGTAGGGAAAAAAAAAAAAAAAAATTTCACAAGCAAGCAGGTTTGGGGGGAAGGAGAGGTGGAAACATCTCCAAGCCAGTGCAGCCACTCCGTCACAGGAAGGTCTCCCAAGGCACACATGGAAGCAAAACTACAGCATCCCCATCCTAAACTTGATCTGATAATGGCATACAACTAGCACAAGACAGAACACGGAAAAGAAAAAAGACCCTACGCACCTTTTGGAAAAGGAAACGGAAAGAACGTGACACATACCTGGCTTGGGAGGGCAGTCTTCAAAGACCTTCTGCTGCTGCGCTACTGTGGCCATTTCCCAGGGGACACAGTGAGAAGGGGTGGCAGCCCACACGCATCTGACGCCAGGACCTGCTCGCAAGCAGGCCGTCTCATTGTCAAAAGCTTCGCATCTCTCGGGTGTGTACTTCAGTATGTCACTCAGGAGGAGGCTGTTGAAGCCTCCAAAAACATACATGGTGCTAGACAAAATGTAAGGAAAGAGATAAGTATTTGTGTCTCTGTGCAAGTCAATGCGATTCAAGGTGCGAAGCAAGGTGTTTTATTACGTTCCAGCACGTATAAATCCAAATAAATAGCTCCTGGTTAAGGAAGGCACTAAAACAAAAGGTCTGTCCACTTCCACTGTTTCAAGAGAAGCCAGAGAATCTCAATAGATGGGTGTTGAGACAGTGTCAAACCATTCTGAGGTCATGGACGCAACCTGCCCCCTCAGCCAAAGCTCTGGGTGATACCTCATCAACATGACTATACATAAAATGTTGCAAAAACGTGGGATCCTCCTGTAAAGAACAGCGGCAAGAAAGAGCAGGAGGCTAAAAACCAGGGAGACGGGATCACACCATTAAACCAGCGTTCAGAAACTGTGACAAAACAATTCAGTGTTGTCACATCTTGCTACACCACTGTGACAAAAGCCACAGTTATTTCCGTGGCTGTCAGCAAGTAAAAAAAGACCCCACAAAACAAAAACCCCAAAACAAAATAATATTGGTGTGGGCGGGTGTGTGTCAGGTGGGGAGGGAAGGGTGTTTTTTAAACCTTCTTTAGTACCACAACTGCTTCAGGCAAAACATCAAATTTCATTGTTACACAAAAAATGTCACCCAACACCCCCCCCACCCCGCCTGCCCCATGCCTCCATGTTTGTAAACATAATTTAAAAAGACAGTGAAGAAGAGTCAATGTAACTGAATAAAAATTTTGTTTGAATAATAAGTACTTTAATATGATTTTTATCCTGTTTTAGTAAGAACTAAAGCACAGGATTAATAGTCCTACAATGGAGCAAACACACAGCCGATATTCAGTATACACTGAAAGAAGTACATAGCGACTAAGATTTTAGTGACAAAAAATGGTATCTAGAAGCACATTTTCCTTTTAAAGGCAGTGACAGTTATCTGCCTGGCTTAATCTGAGCTTTAAATAATGTTATTGATTTACAGAAACTATCCTCAAAGGATAAAGGAACCAGAAGGAAAGACTCCTAAGAAATACCATTTCTAAAACTTGGTTCTGCAGACTCAAATACAGTAACAGATGTTCACCTGAAAGCACAGATATTATTACACTGATGTAACGTTTAACAGCAGAAATCTCACCTATGATTTCACCTAAATACTGTACATCACATGAATGTTAAATAAGGATAAGCGATATAAACTGAAACATAGACAAATTTAGAAACCATGAGGGAAAGTAGGATTTGGAGATAAGAGCTGTCAATGCAGCTAAATAAGAAATAGAAATATGAAATAAATAAAATTACAAAATCATGAAATAAGAAAGAGAAAAAATATACAAAAACAAGAAAAAGGAATAGAAATACGAAAAAAAAAAAATCAAATTTTTGAAACCATTAAGTGAGCTGAGACAGTTTAGTCCACAGAAGAAGAAGGGCTGATAGGGACAGGTGGATACTGAAGACATCACAAGAGCCTGAGAGGTTTGAGAGGTTTGCAACAGATCCTCAGCCCTCTGGTCTCAGTGTTACTGATCTACATGTATACATTTATTGAGGTATGAAAAATGCCAATGCCCCCCAGCTTGCTTGTAACCTTACCCGTTGTACAGCACAGCAGAATGTCCAAACCTGTTCACATCGTGATGGAGACCCGGGCGAGGAAGAACAGACCACCGATCACAAGCTAGGATGAAGGAAAGCCCATTTCAGAAAAGTTCCTCAGTATAATTAAAGATTTAACTTAAGCAGGACATTTCTTCCTGAGAGCTCCCAAAGTAGTTTAATAACTATAGAGAGACCGTTCCGCCCACCACCAAAATGCAAATCTTGAGTGAAACAGGACAGTTTATGAAAGCGCTGCGTTATCTTCTTCTGCAAGATTTAAGACTTCGTCTTTACACCAGCTATGTGGTATGACAAAAAAGGAAAAGAAGGATGTAATGGCTCTGGTCTATCACCTAAACAGTTCATGAAAAAGGAAAGTTGCAGGGTATTGTGTTGAAGGGGTTATTAGCTTCTTGGCAATCACGTGTAATTAAATGGCGGTGGCTTGATTTGCTTTTTCTCCTTTACTACTGGAATTTTTCACTGCATAACAAGTTCAGTTTTTATCTGTTTATATGTGAATTATTTGCATTTTGCCCCAAACCAGTATCACCAAGAACAGACTTATCTTCTTTTTTTTTCCCCCTTCCATTGCAGTTATGTTCCTAGAGGGCAGATATCCATGTTTTTAAAAATATTTTTCCCCTCATCATAACTTAAGGATTTGTGGTTGTTTTTCTCTTTTAATATAATGTGAGATTATTCCATCTTTTTCTATTAGCATAACATTTATAAGTTCTGCTTCATTTTTTACTTGGCTTCTCAGGTAATTCCTTCCTTTAGGCAGCATGCAGAAAAATAACCTAAGAAACATATAACCCACTGAGCAATCAAAGGAAAAAAAGCAGGAAGTCAGTCCAATTCATATCACTTAAACTTCGCAAAGTAAATGGGATCACTTTGGGGTCTAACAACCCAAAGGCAGTTGCATGCAATTTATACAATTAAGACAGAAAAGGTAATCTGCTCTAAGATCTACAAAGCCCTCAAATACTCACAGACTCTTTAATACAAGATAAAACTGTTAAGCCATGGACTGAACCTCTGGGGGAAAAAAAAGCGCCCCAAACCCCAAACTAGTACGTAGATAAACTGACAGGGCAAAGAAAAACAACCTTTTTAATTTTTTACCAAATTTAATTGGAGAACTGTTTGGTAGAACAACTGATACTAACCTCTGCTCCAGCAGAAACTTTTGTTCAAGAATGCTGACAAACACAAGACATAGGACCCAGCTGCTCGGATTTAATACTTAGATAAATTGTAATTTTGATATTTATTTTTAAACATTATTGGCTCAGTTTTCAAAGAATTTAACCTAGCCCAGCATCACTCCTGAGACAAGCATGCATGTTTCCAATTTTTAATAGGAGACTTCAGCAAAATTAGACAGCAATTTGCAATTTTTTAGCCATCAAGTGGTGAGTTATGTGAGGCCAAGAAACATATTTTTCTAGATTAATAGAAGGCCTGGAATGTTTTGCTTTCTAAGCTTCTTTCCCATCTTTAACTATAGACCAAGTATCAGAAAAAATGAATAATTTTGAAACTACAAAGAATCCTCTCCTTCCTGACTTAAAAGCTAAGCCAAGCCTAAAGCTTACAATGCATAGGATTTATTAAATATACTATTCAAAAAGAATACGTATGCTATGGAATCATCCAGCCTTTTTCTGTGTTTGTCATCAGAACTGAATTTTTGATGGGGTAAATAAAAGAGTTTTAATTGCTCTTCTGCGAGGAGAAAAGATCATTATGTGAGTACAGCCTTTACATTAATTTTTCATGTTGGCTTTTAAAAAACCCATAAAGTTAAAACTTATTTAGAAATTAAAAAGAATAGTTACTTAAACCCACAGTAACTGCATTTTGAGACAATCTGCCTGTGAAGTTTCTATTCTTGTTTTAGACACATCCCATACAGGAGGGATGAGACCCTTTGGAAAGGGCAACCCTTGCCTTTGCACTCATGGAAATGAACGTGTAGCGATGGAAGGGCTGCAACTCACAAGTGGCGCCTTTGCTGCTATGAGTTGTTGAGAGGACGAGGTAAAGGATTCAAGCGAGGCATTTGTCCACCCAGAGATAAAACTGCTGCAGTGTAGGAAACTCCTCTACAGATGCCAGAGAGACCAGTTTTGGGGATAGGAAGCGCTAACTAGCCATTGCAGGGTGCAGAATATAGGAAAAACACCATCAGACTGCTCTACCCAGGTGCTCACCCACCCTGAACATCAACACAATCTCAAAGCTTGTCCTGAGAAGTAACACAAAATGCACATGCACACAGACAGCTTGGCTGTTATCCTGAAACCCTCCAAAACTGGCCATTACCTGGACAGTTTGGATTGGATAAGCCCCAACTGGTCAAGTGGAGGATAAAAAGATAAGAAGCATTAATGCATTCTCAGGTCTACCTAATCTGCTAAACCTCCAGAGAATCCCAGCATACATTTCAGTGACATCTGCTTGCATCCTACACCAAAAAAACCCAAACAAAAAAAGATACTATGTCCTCATAACACTCAATGCATGTGGTCCCATTACTTAGAAATTTGAGAAGGGAACACCAGAAAAAATTGACAAGGTAAATAAAAAAAGCTACTGCAGAACTAAGTTAGTTGTAATTGCAAAAGTTAAAGAGAAGGCCTGGTTTTGAAGGCTTTATTTTAGACTGCATTTTAATCACAGTTTTCTCCAGTCTTCCAACCATCACTATGATCACTAAGCTATCACCTTCATCAACAAGACGTTAAAAATAAGCAAATTAGCCAAATACTCCCTACTTTCATAATATCCACAGACAGCAAATTACTACGCCTGTCCTCCAAAAGGCACTCAGTTGACCTTGCTGCCTGGTTTTGTCCTGGGTAGCTTGAGCTTTAGTAGCATCAAGGGATAGACAACAAACACATAAGCAGGTTTACAATAAAGATGTAATAGCCATATCCATCTACGGTGGCACGGCCACAACTGTCTTTGATATTTGCAGTGCTTCCCCACAGCGTATGGGCTTATTCCAATGGAGACCAACATGATCAATATAATTACTGCAGAGATCATGCATGAAGAACCACCCAGCAGGTGTTTCTGCTGTGACAATAACAATCAGTATTGCTCACAGTGCTCCTGGTCCAATGGGATAAGGTAAATCACGCAAAGAAAAGGTGCCCTGCCGTGAAAAGAAAAAATGGCCTTTATTTTCTGAAAACAAGCTGTTCTTTCCAGCCTGAGAGTCTCTGTCCTAAGGTATGAGGGTACCCAAAAGCACCAGAATGCCTCTCATCTCTGTCATGTGAAGTGCAATCAATGCAAGCTCTAATTCTTAGCGTAAAACTGGTAAGAATTGGGCAAGCTGACTATAACACTTCAAGTAACAGAATCAAAATGAACATAATTATTGGCATATTTTTTCAAATGAATGCAACTTGTATTTTACACCTAATAGACAATTCATTGGGTCAGGGAACATAGCAAAATGTAGCAAGAAAAATCAATCACTATTGCCATCAAAGTTTTAAAAATTACTCTGTCCATGACTGTCGAAATACCTCGTTTTAATTCTTCAAGGAAAACCTCAAAATAAAGCTAGCTAGAAGCACACATATCCAAGTGATATGATTTGAAATCACAGGAAGCAGAAGGAAATGATCCCTATAACAGACAGCAAAATAGCACAAGGATGCCAACCCCTGCTGCTGAATGTAATCCATTCGCTTGCATATTCCTTTCACAAACCAGGAGTGACATCTCAGTGGACAGTCACTCCAAGAAATCAGGTTTACATGATTATTTCAGGGAATCAGTCACGAGAGCCCACATTTAAGGAATTCCTAGAGCAGAAGGTAGAATGTGATATGAGTACAGAATGGTGTTTTTCTCCAGCGTGAATTATCTGGATACGTATGCACCTTCTTTTATATAATTTCATCTCTTTCTTTTCTTCTTAAATGCCTCATCTCTGGACTCCAAATTCACAAATAAATGCTGCCCTCTTCTGGCTATTCAAACTCATCAAAGCCCAATCCTCCCAAATTTTATTGTTAAACAGTGCTTATGGGGATATTTAGGCTTATAAAGCATACATACAAAGTGACATTGCAAACAGCACACCCAAACAAGTCAGCCAGCCTGCAGTTAAAACAAGAGTGTGCAACACACAAGTTGAGCTTCAGCAGTGTCCAGTGCTTGTAACTGTCCTAACAGCCTGCATTTTTTTGATAAATTATAGATTAAAACACACTCAAAATATCAGGATAGCTTTATGGCTGAGACAGTAGAACAATATGCTTTCTGTTCAGGAAATAATTTTTAATACCGAAGGCTGTGTATAAACTGTTGACCAAATAACTGTTGCTCTATTTGCCTAGAAATCTTTGCACCAGCTCATTTGCTTGGTAATGTGTAGCAAGCTAAATGAGCCCCTCCTGATTACACATTCTTCTGCAGTATGCTTAGTGGCATTTGGTATACTATACCCAGCATGTAAATTGGTCTTCTTGAAGATAGCTCTTTTCGAATATCCAAGGTTTTTTTTAGTATTATTATTTCTGCAAGAACTTACCGATATCATACGCCATAAAATCTGAAGAAAAGCACTTCGCACCGTGGCTCATGGAGGTGTCATTGTGTGTGTTTCCTCCAAACACCAGCATGGTTC
This sequence comes from Chionis minor, assembly GCA_013398295.1. Classification (NCBI taxonomy): domain Eukaryota; kingdom Metazoa; phylum Chordata; class Aves; order Charadriiformes; family Chionidae; genus Chionis; species Chionis minor. Next base: position 131,703 of record VZSF01009539.1, read on the forward strand.
CACTCACTATCACAGCCGTGTGCAAATAGCGAAAAAATCTACTGTCTTTAAGAATAGTCCTTCAGAAATAAAAATATATGTATTAATGAAACTAATTAGTACCTGGCAAAGACAAAACAATATAGAAATCCAAGTTGAAGGAGGTTTCAGGGTGCAGGGAGGAATGGGGGTAGAGTATTTAACTACTTTTCCTAATGAGATATTTAACAACTTCCTTGCTAGACTGCTCAATTGCTCCTGTAATTTTGTTTTCTCGTATTCCCATCTCCTTGTCAATTTATAGGCGAAATATATCTATGAAAGCCTCTTTCCAAAGCTATGGATCTTAAAATCATCAATTCTTTCCCCGGGGATTACCAAGTTTTCACACTAACTGGGCTTTTGAGCATAGTCAGCTAAACTTGCTGATATAGGCACTGCCTGGAAGGACTCCAACGTCTTACAGTAACTCTGATTTCATAGTAACCTAAGAATTCTTTCAAACTGGCCATCACCTCTTCCTCAAAATTAACAAATGTATTTTAAGGAAATCTATGCAGCTGCCAATAACAGAATCCTGCAGTTTTAATACTTGCAAAACTCAACGCCTCATCTATGACTAAATCATAGGAAGCATTTATCATACTGGCCACTGACCTCACCTTTAATCAGCATGATTAACAGCACTGCACACAAAGGGTCACCCTTTGTAGAATTTCCCTATTATTTTGAGTGGGTGGGATTGCAGAAAAACCCTGATGCAGCCACGTCTGTGTCGCAGGCAGCCGTGTCACTGTTTGCAGGCTGTCACAGCAGCAGCTCTGCAGAACCGCAGCATCCCGAATGCAGCTTGCGCTGAAGCCCAGGCTTTCACAACAAAATATTCAGCAAATGGTACATCCCTGACCTGGACCAGGGACCAGCACGAGCAGCAGTACTGCAGCACACACATACAAAAAAGGGTACGTACAACGTTCGACTGTGAAGCTGACAGTCGAAACACCAGAGGGACCATGGGGAGAAACACACTTGCCGAAATAAAAATCAGGGGGATGCTTTTTTGCCCTTCCAAGAAATCACGAGAGGGAGTGACATAATTACCAAAAAACAAAAGAAAAGGAGTCAGTGACACCAAAAAAAGGTACAGATAAGGATGAGCAGACGCTCCTACACGCCTCGCTGCAAGGCGACTGCTCACACGCTCTGACAGTCCTCTCGAGACTGACAAAATTAATGTCACAAAAGGAAGTTGGTGCTGCAGCAGTTCATAAGAATATTGTCACATTTGTGACACTTTCTGCCAATTCAGCCAGATTTGCCTGCTCCACGGCTGAGCTGGAGGATCAAATGAATCAAGAGAGGAAGCGTGGTTATGACTGCGCGTACAACGGAGCAGGAAGGTTGGTTTTTGGAAATTAGTCGCTAGATACTTCACTCGTCAGCATAGACTCACAAACAGTTGTTGCACAAATACAAGCTATTTTAAACTCTCCAAAAAAGGCACGAGGGTGACTCAAATTTACATATATTAATTCAAAAGGTAGTCTCCTTTTTGTCAGGAGCCTTTAAAAACAACTTTAAGAAAAACACAAAATTGAGGAAAATTTATTTCACCTCTACAGCTCAAAGTTATAAAGTTTTGCTATAGCATTTAAATAAAATTCACCTTTGGGCAGAAACAAATCACAGATTTCAGCTTAAGAAATTAACATTTCAAGCAGTTACAGAGCCAGAAGAAAATGGGGTTATAATAGAAATTCTTTCGCAGTCTTAACTGCAGAATGAATTATCACTCACTTGACTGCAGTAACTGCACTCATATGCACAGTCTGTACTGCTGGCAAGAAAATCCCATCAAATATTTTGCTTTTCAGCTTTAATGCAACAATAGATTAAAATGGATTTCTTGGCTCATTCACAGCCTTGATTATATGTGATTATATGATTCTCTATTCAAAGGGACATAAAAATAACAGATGCAAGAGCACACTATCTACCCTGAATGCAGGCAACTGCATCAAATCCCCCATCCTCTTGACAGCTACAAACAAAAATGATGGGGTGGTATACAGGAAGAACAACTACTTACCACATACGGGAATCAACTTCATATTTGTACAAGTCATCTGCTAGCCTGTATTTGTTGGCACTGAATGCTTTGTAACCTCCATGGATATAAATTGATCTTGTATTTGGATCATAAACACTACTGTGACCATACCCTCCTTGAACCAAAGCTCCGCTCGTCTGTAAAATGTTCCATGTATTTGTGTCTGAGAAATAAAAAATGTGAGTGACAGAACATGGTTAATTTATCTCCATTAATAACTTATCAACAAATCTGGTGGTGAAACAAATTGAGTTTCCCTTGACTCAGGTCTAGACACTGTCTCTATCACTTCATATCCAAAAATATTCTCCTTCAAGGAGTTCATTGTCAAGAAGTATTGTCAAGTATTTTTAATTAGATCAGAAACATCTCTTTACAGTCCATTATTACATTCTGCAGACAAGCTAAGTAAATGAGAAATAAAAATGACAGAAATAATATATAGCATTTCAATGACACGAAAATGCCATTTGATTTGGAATGACACCCAAGAGCATTTTTTTATATATATATGTATATATATATACACACACACATATATATAAAAAGCCAGACAGCACTCAAGCCAAGTATGACTGTGAAGAACACTGCAGTTAAAAATTAATACGTGATTAATGGTCCTATATCTCACTCCCTAAAATAACGTTGGTTTGAAGCACTCTTGACATAATATAATGACAACTGAAACAAAAATGCTAAATTACACATGCAATCTGTAGTGAGCGCAGAATGAAACCCTACACAAGCTTCCTAACTCCAGGGCAGATCAGGCACATGAAAGGCAAATGAATTGAATAGCCTGCAAGATCACATGTAGCAAAACAAATGACTGCCTCACATATCTTGGTTTTTCTCTAGCTTTCTCCTGGAGGAAGAAGGCTTGCTCATGCATACACCAGCAAACCAGAGTAGGCTCCAGTAGGTCCTGAGGATCAGGGTGACTGAAGGACATGGATAACGGGTCGAAATGTGCAGACAGGGCCACTATTTCTGACAATAACCAGCACATTCACATGGAGAACTTCCGGTGCTTAACTATGTTCTCCACCTGGTCAGTGGAGCCAGGGACATGCCTCCAGAGAGCCATTTTCAGAGCAGCTAAGTTAAGCAGAAGTTCAGTTCATGTGGAGAGCCTTCCTACACTTCTCCACCGATGACACTATAAACTTCTGGATCCTAAAGTCCAAGTTTGGACTATTCCCAGAGATACGGAGCAAATGGAAGTCCAGAAGGTCCTTCCATGTTCCTCTAAGCATTCGCTAATCACCAGTACTGGAAACAGAGGTACCAGGTCATGGGGATACTTGGTCTGAATTGTTGCAGCTATTCTTGTATTCGCAGGATATAAAAAATAATTTCAAAAAATGTCTGCTTTGTCAGAGGGAGAGAGGAAAATTAATTTTAATTCTCCCCCAGTTATCCTGCTTTGTCCCTCAATTACAGCTTTTTTGGTTTTGGGACCTAATAAGCTGTATAAAGCTGGGGGCACATGGCTGCCTGCTCACTGCATTATACAAACAGTGGAAGGCAGATTGAACTTTGCATAAATACAAATAGTAGGAGAAGAACACATCTGTCACTGCTTTCCTATGTGACTACAGGTAACTTAAAACAATTTTCAAACCAAACGTTAAAATGGAAGCAAATGGCAGGTAGGGCCCCACTCACCCAGGCTGTACTCCTGGACGTTGCTGATATACCCATAAAGAGGGCAGTGCCCAAAGATGACAAGCATGACCACGCTGCCGTCTTGCAGGGTGACAATATGTGCGGAGTGTCCAACAACAGCATACTGCTCCTTGGCTTTCGGCGTTGCTTGAGTCCAGGTCTGGGTGGGAATGTGGAACACCCACAACTGGCTGGTCACGTTCCCCGTCGCATCTATTTTTCCACCATACATGTATATATCATCCTGAAAGAAGTTAGATTTAAAAATAAGTCACATCGAGTTTGGCATTTAAGAAACAGGTAATATGTAAGCAATGACGATGACGTTATTGTATTTTATCTTCTCTCAGCCAAAGTTTTTCTCCTCTCTCAAGGAGAAATATAACTCCTCCACCAGTCATATTTGATATAAAAGCAACCAAAGCATACCTGCTCTAGGTGGACCTGCTCTGGCGGGGGGTTGGACCAGATGATCTCTAGAGGTCCCTTCCAACCCTTAACATTCTGTGATTCTGTGACTGCCAGGGTTTGTACCCGAGTTCATAATATGGGAATACCTTCAAGACACACAATTCACCCTACATCAGGGTACGGAGGGGAACGGGTTCATGGGGCAGGATTCACCTTCAGATGACAGACATCAAAATTTAGGTGCCTGTACACTAGCTGAGTGTCTAAGCATCCACTATAAAAGACAGTGGAGCATGGAGAACAATTCAAGTGATCAAAAACAGGGATGGTGTGCTTTACCTTTTGAGTGAGCCGACTTGCTCTCCAGGTTTCATTACCTGTACTAAGTCTCTTTTTCACTATAAATGGAGCTCAGAGGCTCCCAAAGGCACCTGAAGTTAGGTGACTTATAAACAAGGTGAATCACTCCCACAGCTTTGCAAATGCAAACAGCAGAAGATAGCTGATACAAAAGGCAGTTATGATGGAAACTTCTCTGTGTCTGTACACTAAAAACTTTGTCTTCCAAGTTAATCCACTGACAAAAAATGACAAAATCTTCTTTGGAAAGAAGAGAGCCAGGATAGTTAGACAGGGTTTTATTAATCATCCTGTAAGAGCCTAGTTCCAAAACTCTGTCCAGTTTCCTTTGTGGGTTTCTCCAGGAATCGCAGAGTCAATCATAAATCCAAAGTCCGTAGCGGAGCCCTGTTTCCCTACTGACAAGGTGGTATTATTGGAAAGGAAAATTCTCTACTATAGCTGGTGCTTCTTGGGAAATTCCTGAGAACCACTGCCTGTCACTGATGGTAAACCCACTTACCATACCCTACTTTTGAACAGTTAGTTGCAGAATGCGAATTGAGCCCTCGCAGGCAGAAATTACCATCCTTCTCATGTTCTTTAAGTGTTCTGTTTGTGAACAGTGCTGTGTGGAGTTTTTCAAGTGTTTACAATTATGCTTTATATAGGCTTGTACTGTGATGAGCTAATTAACATTCCAAAGGTCAGTAAAGGATTAGCTCATTTCCTTTTGAAAGGCTTTGCCATTCTGCTCTCACATGGCCTGCACCCACAGCAAGTCATGCAGGTGAGAAAGGAGGTAAGCAGCAGTCAAATCCACGTGTCGCTTCAGATGTTGGAAGAATAGATTCACAGGTCTACTGCAGAAGCAGAGCAGGTTCCAAAAGTTCCTGATGCACCAGCTCCGCTTTGGTGCCCTGGACAACGAAGCTCCTAAAAATATTTATGTGGTTTACACAAAAGACAATTGAGGAATCAGATGGAGTCCAACAAACTGTAGCTGTCAGGCATGTCTTGCATGCACAGGCAGTAAGAAGGAAATAATGGACTCACTGATTTCAGCCAGCCTTAAAATCTCTGAGAAAAAGGCAAAGGAGGAACATACAAGTAAAGGCACTACAGACTTCCTAGGATACCAGTCCAAGGACTCCCTGGAGTGCAACTACACAGACTGGGATATCCATGGAGAATCCTTTGAAGGGGACATGCTTCTCCCAAAGGAAGACCAGTCTGCAGAAAGGTGTGGGCGTATGGGAAGAAAAGGGGGAAATCAGCTGGGAAATGAGTCTGCAGCACTGAACTTACGTCATGCAATGCCAGTGAATGACCATATCTCATCTCTACGGAGTTCACAGTGTTGCCCAATGGAAGCCACTCTTCAGAAATAAGATCATACCTGTATAACAGATTGAATTAATTATCTGAGAAGTAGATAGTAAAGTCAAGAAAATTATTGCTCATCCTTTCCAGGAGTTGTGGGAAATTTTTATTTAACAAAAGTCCTACCAACATTTCATCATGCATAAAGCGCTCACAGACTCCTTATGGATTAAAAAAAAATAGAGTCAAGTCTGCTCTGTCACTTAACAACCACGTATTGATTTCCCTTACCCTGAGATTCCCCCCCCCCNTAGAGGTAAAGCATTGTCTATTAACTATGACAACTTACTTAACTATGACAACTTAACTATGACAACATGATCCACCCAAAAGAGCCAAAAAAGTTTACACTAAGCTCAGATAAGTTCCAACTACTTGATTAAAAAAACTTGCCAGTGTTTAAAAGGCACTTTTTAATTATGTCTTTGTCTTTCAAGCATATTTTTCCTGTGAACTTTAAGCAAGATAAACCCTCTGCCCTGAAAATGGCCCATGGCTTTTTAGATAAAAGAATGAACTATACTCGTCAGGCTTACAGCCTTATAAGATAAAATCACCTCTGAGAAAGTGTTCCATGAAGCCACAGGCTATCTGTTGAAAAATCAGGCATGACTTTGAAAGAGCAAATTGGGGATGTAATCAGCAACTATTCTATAACTAAATGCATCTTCAGCTCTTCTTTAACTTCCCCGTAACAATTATTAGCTCTGAACATGAGTGCAGAACACACTCTTGCTTAGGTCCACGAAAGCAAAGTATGCAGAGGTATCACTGGGAAAACAACAGCTTCTGCGTACATCTGCCCAAATACTATCAACCTCAAGAGGAAGCCTGAAATGTTTTTTTGATGGGGGTTTTCCATGAGGTACACAATTATTATTTGACATCTTAGTTACTGTTAAATCTCAACTAATTGCATAAATGTCATCATCCTAAATGCCATTCCCTGTTTGGTATCCAATCCGCTATGCATAAACATGCACAGTAATCAGTATGTGTTAATTAAGGAGCCAAACACACTGAAACCACACACATATAAGGGCGGGCTAGTAACACTGAAGCAAAACTTCCCTCTTTGAATATGAGGCCAGATAAAATTTAGAAGCTAGCCTAGAAATATACAGCGAATCGTCAGATGCTGTCAGAAGCAGATGAATCAAAAATTCATTGAATATCAGGAACCTTATGCTTGTTCTTTTCCAAAATTAGCACCCCTTAGCAGCGTTTCCCCAGATCTCAAACATGAGTCTAAGTTTTCATTACTGCTGTTTTCCCCTGGAGATGGAGTTTAGGCCAAAGCACAGCATGTAAGATGGCATTTTCTAAAAATAATTCTCAAATCCAAGTTCCTCTACTTAGACTTGATTATCTAGGTTTATACTCACGCTAAAACCTTCTGAGAGTCAGAATGATTGAAGACATAGCCTCCAACAATCCACATTTTATTGTCATGGACTACAGTTTTGTGAGATGCTCTAGGAAGCTTTGGAAGAGAGTATTCCTCCCTGGTCCAAAAGGCCTGGTTTGCAGGAACAGGAATTGAGCAGCCAGGACCTAGGAAAATAAAGTTTCAAAATTAAGCTGACTTTTTTCCACTCTGTATTTCAGCTAGAAGTTAATATTCTGCACCACAGGTGACAAAGAGGGTGCATGGCCAGGTAACAGGTGAAAGCTGTGATCCTCATTTCTTTGTCCACACCAGCAATCTCTCACTGGGACCTGGTGTGCAATCTCCCAACCGTAACCACATACCTCAAATTTAACATTGTTTTCAGAACTAAAAAGCAGTTCCAGACTAGATGAATCGGTAATGCAGCAAAGCAGACACTTTTCTCTGTTCTCCTCCGCTGAGAATAAGGTGGGCACAGTGCAGACCCCTTTCCCACTCCACACTAAGAGGGTATCTTATAGCACTGAACTAGCTACCATGTGCTCACAGAAGCCCCAACACAACCTTAACAGCACGGTATAAAAACACAAGGGTCTAGGGCTGTCTTTCCCTCTTTTCACTCCTCTCCTTCTCAGCAATACATTTTTGTGAATTATTCACTTCTTATTTTTTTCCTATATTTCTGCTTCTCCTAAACCAACTTTTTGACTGCCAGGCTTCCCTTCACAGTTCCCCATGGCAGAAGCGGAGCAGCAAGGTGTCAGCAATGTAAAAAGCTGCATGGATGCTCCCCCTTCTCAGTGACACCCGTCCACACGCGCAGGGTTACTACAGACAATAGGGAGTACAGAACCTGCTGAGGCCCTGGAAAGGGAACAGGCTTACCAGGACAGCCTTTAGACAGTCATAAAAGTGAATCACTGTGTAACAGACTTACGGTCTTGCCTGTCAGACAGCACCTGCTCATTCCTGCTGAGCTGCTACCTACCAGCAGTAACCTTTGGACAGCAGACTGGAATCTGGTTTATCATCCTTGAAAAACTCTCAGTGTCTGAGGTGGAGTGACCATTTCCATACGTAAAAAAGCTTCAGAACAGGACAGAGGAGAGCAGCTTGCATCTCATTCTGCTACTGTTTGTTTTGGGGCTTTCTTCCCCCCTCCTCCCCCCCAGATATATAGAATCCTTATACACTAACCTGCTACAGAAATGAAAGAATGGGAAAAAGAGGGGCAGGCTAAAAATAGAGCAAACATAAGTCCACCTTTGCTGTCTGTGCACAGCCAGATTCCAGAAAAGCATCAGAAGGCACTGCAGTGCATAAGGAGATGTGGTGTTCGAGGCAAGTACAAGCTCTGAGGTATATTACCTGTAGCTGGTCATGTATCTGAGAGGCAGATGCACCCTGTACCAAGGTTAGCACGTTCTCCTTAGGATGCTCAATTTGCTAACCTGGATTCTTTCCACAGTGCCTAACACACTGCCTGTTTTTGCAGCGTAGCTGAGTGGTGGTAGCAGGTGCTGCCATGTGCTGTGGCTGGTTGCGTTTCACATGGGACTGATACTTGCATGTTCATGTATGTTTGCAACTGAAAAACGTATGTTTGCTCTAAACCATTGCTAAGACTGACATGGCTGACCAGCAAAGCTAGACATGAGAACAAGGCACTTTGTGTGTTCAAACAAGTTAACTACTGCCACTAGGCTTGACTTCACTTTAGGTGCACACTAACGAGATTTAAAGTTTTTTTATCCAATGTTTGCACACAACAGGCTGGTACTGCTTTGCATAGTAGCGTAGTTACTTTAAAAACAATTTTTTACGGATGACATGATCCTTTGATATGAAAAGGTAGATGGAAGGATCAGATACTTTGTTCCTAGTCAAAATGCTAATACTTGTCTAGCAGAACATTCTCCAATACTCCCAATGAAACTGCAAGAGCCACACATAGAAAAGGCAGCTCTTGAAAGAGCTCCTCCATATCAATCAGGAGACTTACCTTGCCAGTCTGCAGAGCACAAACATGCCTTAGTATCATTAAAGTTGCAATGCCCTCTATCAGGCGCGCCACAATCATCTGCGCAGTACGGAATATCACAGGCCTCTCCCTTCCAGTATTTGGCACATTCACATTCCAGAGCATTGCTGCTGTTATTGAGCCTGCACTCTCCTCGACCAGAGCAATTATTGGGACACATATTGAAACTGCGAACATCAGGGAAAGAAGGATTGTCAGGAATGAAACACATTCCCAAGCCGTCAGTAATGAAACACATTCCCAAGCCATACCTCTTATTAACAAATACAAGAGCGATGCTGATCAACAGTTAATAAAAAAAGTTCAGCTGTCTGTTAACATACAAAGCGACAAGGGCTGCTCATCTAGAACCTGATGTGACAGACCTGTAGAGATTCTTTCTCTATCATCTACAGAGCTGCCTTACTTAATGAGTTAAATTTACAACTCCTCTGAAAAATTATCAATATGATTTTTAGCCATTTATCATGCAAATGACTTGCCTTGAAACACCCAACAGTAAGTGAAGAATTTAATAGGCACTTAAAGCTTTTGTGGTGTCTGTGCAATTTATACTTAAACTACTCACAATTACTATTGCTATTCTGGGATCTGCTTACCAAAGGAACACACTTGAGATGAATCTCCAGCCAAAGATGTGCCTGTTTTGAATCATTCCTCATTTTATAATATCTGCAATGTAACTGAGGCAAGACTGGATACATCCTTGCTGAAGATCCAAATTCAGCGACCCTGTTCTTTTCCAAATTCCAGTTTCTACTGGTCTATCAACTAGTATAGATCACAGATTGGCATTACTACCCAATATTCCCACTGGTATGTGACAGGTGGAGTCACTGGCTCCAGGACCATAATTTCACAGGTATTTGTCGAATACCTATCACCAGTAGTAATTATAAAGACTTAAACTGAAAACAAATAAATATGTGCTTTTACCTACTCTCTGAAAAAATGTTAGGAAGAAACCTAACGACCAAGACACATAGAGGAAAAAAACCACAAAAAAGTACTTGAAAATGGTTTGAAATGATCAAGAAAGTGAAGTGTTAAAGAAACATTAAAATATCTTAAAGGAACTTGAAAAAGGCAGGTTATTCTTTAAGAGAATGTCTTTGTCGTATTGCAATGGTGCAATACCAACAGCTGGCGGTAGATGGTGGCATGGTTTATGGTATCAGCCAGACTTCCAAAACGCTACAGCTCCAGCTGCTATGTTTCAAATAACTTTGCAAAGGCTCCTCATTGTCTTCTGGAGCTTTCAAGGGGTGCTGAATGTTCCGCATTTTTCAGATTCCATTGTCTATTTAAGTGCTGAACAAGGATGAAAGCACCCAGAGTAGTATTCAAAAACTAAGCACATCATTTTAAGGAAAACTTTCCTTTTTACAAAAAAAATCAGTTGTGACCAAGGATTTTGCTGATGATTTTTTTTGAAAGAAAAATAAGAACTTTTGCAAGTTACACCCCAATTAAAGTCTCCCAGTGCAGCACAAACATAATTCGTATCTGTAGGAGCAAAAAATTCAAACCCCACAATCCTGACCAGAAGCAAGAAATTCCATCTCTGCTAGTATGTCCACACTGAGATAATTTACTTCAAAACAAAACCTTTCTGAAAGCAGTTGATGAATTAGGGAGTACCCTAGAATTATTTTTAAAAAGCTTATCAATGACAACTAACATATATTAGCGAACAGAAAGTACCCATCTATAGTATTTAAAATACAAACCAAATGACATAATAAAACCATTCCAAACTAAAAAGGAGCCAGACTAAGCGCTTCAATCAAATGACTAAGAAAGAGCATCCCAAAGAAAACTGCTTGAGGATCCTCAACAGTAGGTACAGTTCAGTGTCCCAAGTGAAACGTGTGTTGCTTATGCAAAACTGTGTTTGTATCTCTGCAGAATACAGAAGAGCACACACGTGCAAAAAATACCTCAATTCTGGTTGACTGAATACGATCAAATAAATCTAGTAACATAAAATAAATAATATGATGTCTTTCTGAGCAAACATTTGCCCATGCTTACAATTGACAGCTGAAATTAATGCTGAGCACATTACAGTTATTAGCCATTGCAAAGGTATAATAAAATAAAAATCTAAATTCAAGTATCTAGTCATAATTACATGCTTCAACGGCAATTGTTTATTTCAAGACAAAACTGAGAAAAGAGGAAACCTCCTTTTGCTCAACCTGCAACATCAGTTTGGATAGTACTACTTACTTGTATGTGATGTTAAACCCTGTTAAATTATAGGCAGCATCACTGAAGAAATGCAGAAGAGCATATCCAGAAGTAGCTACAACTTCTGGTACTGTTTCATTGCTATCCTTCTCAGGAACAATAAGACCACTAGAAAAGAAAAGGGAAAAAAAAAAAACCAAAAAACAAAACCACAAGGTTAGAAGTGAAATAAAAGGGAGCAAAGTATCAATATTAACAAAACTATTGAAACAAGGTATTTACTTGCATCTAATGGAAGTAGAATTAATTTGTGTAAAGTAATCAACATTTTCATAGAGAAGTGTTAACAGATTGGTTTTCTCCAACAGAACTCCTTACATATTCAAAAGAAAACGTCTGGACATTTTGAGTATGCATATTCAACCACAACTCTCAAAACAATCCCATTCTCAAAGGCTTAAGAACCCTCAAGACCCTCTCAGAAACATAAAACCACATTCTTCAGGGACCACTTCAGTAAACCGTCTTGCTTGGCTTAATTATATGCAATACAAGGACCATGTTACTGACCAAGGAGCACAGACAAATTAGGATATCGAGGTTATCGAGAGTAGCATTACTGCTGCCCTCAACAAGTACAACTTTGGTCTACAAGAAGGAATGGCTGCAGAAAGGAATGCTAATAGAAAACCCTGAAGTAATCAGCTTGGCTCTTATGAAATATAAATGTATATTAAAAGTATTTAACCTAAGTAAAGCTGTGTAGAATTCTTGTTATTCTTACCAAAAAATCTACTTTCCTATTATTCTGCTATGATTTAAACAGAACCCATTTCTAAAACAAGGTGGCATGTTTGAAAACAAAAATTACTGTGTCCCAAAAGCATAAAACCTGCTATACCAAGCCAATTTAAAGGTCTGCTGAGCCCAGTATCTCCCCTCCTCACTATGGACTACAGCGAATGCTTGGGAAAGACTGTGACAAATAAAGCAAGTATGGAGCATTTTTGCGATGTGTTATCCAGCTTACAGAAATCCACAGTTCAGGTGCTTTGACCTGAAGAATGCACCCAAGTCAGCACATTTAAATAAACCATTCATCCATGCTTCTACCTAATTCCTTTCTCAACCATTTGTACCCTTTTCATGTGGAAAATCTGCCACAGGGAGGTCGACAATTTAACTCCCCAATGGCAGAGAAAGGACTTCTTAGACTCGCTTTACATTTGGTGCCTGATCATCCACCACAGCCTCCAGAAGAGGAGTACAACCACCCTTACTCACCATCCTCCTGCCATCCAGTCTTTCATAAAGTTCCACCCAACTCAGCACATCCACGTTTGTTGTCTTTTCTGTTCTAAAAGGTTATCATGCTCACTATTCCCACCTCATTCATTGCTTTGCACTTCTGGTTGCCTCTGGCTGTTTCTCTACACCCTTCCAAGTTCTGCTAGATCCAGTCTTAGTTTTCCAGGGGTGGTGGAGAGAAGGGAGGATGATGGACAAGACTATTTACAGTATTCGAGATTGGACACAGTACAGATTTATATAATGGTTTGCCAGAACATTTGGAGTAAGCTGAAAAGGAGATTAAATGTCTCCTGAAAAGAGTAGCTACTACCTTGTTACCTACTGCACAAAATAGTTTGTAACTGAAAGGAAATGTTTATTCTTCTTCTAACAGAAGCCTGACAACAACAAAACAAAGAAATCAATTCCTCCCTCATACAAAAGACATAAGAGCAGGCATAAATTTGAAGCCTAGCGAATTTATTTTTATAAAAGCCTTTATCTAAGCAAAACGCATTGTCGACCACCACCTATTCGCAGTCAGCTGTTATTTTCTTGTAGACAATCGTTTTCCCCCCAGCCTCAGTCCAGTTTTCAAAGGCTAATTCGAAGCTTTTCAAAAAGCAGAGACTCCAAGCCCCAGGGCAGAGGAACCAAAGGCAGCTTTGGGGCTGTGGGCAGCCGGCACAGTCGCAGAGCCCCGCAGCTCTCCTGGGAAAGCAGCCAAGCCTCATTTCGTGCCCTGCGACTTCTGAGTATCCGAGGGCACCATCAACTAAAAAGTAACGATGAAAAGCATTTTTCCCCCTGAAAAGAGCTTACTTTTCCTCTTTTGAGATCTATTCAGAACAGAAAGCAAATGCATTTGAAGACAGTTCCCTAGGACAGGGTAAATGAGTTTCTACACCCGAGAAAAAACTCACAGCTATCCACAGCAGCCCATTCACATCGCCTGTAAAGTGCCTTTTTGTGACCTGAATTTTTCTGTCCCCGCAATATGAGACAATGGTGTGCTCAAAGAATAACACAGACACCCAGTGATCCTTTCCAGAAGCTTTTGCTATAGATGTCAGGGGTGCTTGCACCAAGAGTAACCGATGAACATGTCACCTACGGCAGGATAAACCTCCAAACGGTCCAATAGCCCTTCCCACACAAGTCTTATTGTCAACAAAAAGATACCTTTCATTCTACCAACATGCCATAAAAATGCAGGAACTTTATCCCATGTTTTGACTAAACAACTCCAGCACATTTGCCGACATGAAGCTCAATAAAAATTTCCTCATGAGAAAGCCAATTATTTTTTCCTCTCTCAGATCTCAAGGATACGGGATTAAAAGGCAACATTCACTGCCTTTTTCTCCATGCGTAAGAGGTGCCCATTTCATTCTAAAATTTGAGACTTCTGATCTGAAGATGATCTCTCCCAAAAGACAGCCTCCTGAGACGCCAAAGAACAAAAGTCTAATAAACTCCTCCTTGCTATTTGGTTTATAGTTTTAGTTTGTAATGCAAACTGTAGGATGGTACAACCCTGCCACGGGAAAACAGACATCTGAATGTAATTCAGGGTAAGGCAAACTACAGCTCAGGGACAAGAGGAAACTCCTTTGTTCTGGTTTATTCTTCTTTGGTCTTATTCTTGCAGCACTTATCACTAATATTACAGGGCAATCTAACTGGTAGGCCCTGGAGAGGGGAGAATAACAGTAGCAAAGAGTAAAAGTACAGAGTGAATAGCAGTAGTGAGAGAAAACAAAAATCTCCCCCAATAATCTTTCCTAATAAAAGGACTAGCACAGGGCAATTATTTATTTTCACAGAATCACAGAATGGTAGGGGTTGGAAGGAACCTCTGGAGATCATCTAGCCCAACTGCCCTGCCAAAGCAGATTCACCTGGAGCAGATTAGAGAGGAATGCATCCAGGCAGGTTTTAAATATCCCCAGAGAAGGAGACTCCACAGCCTCTCTGGGCAGCCTGTTCCAGTGCTCTGTCATCCTCAAAGTGAAGTTTTTCCTCATGCTGTGGTGTAATTTCCCTTGTTCCAGTTTGTGCCCACTGCCCCATATCCTGTCCCTGGGCAGCGCTGAAAAGGGTCTGGCCCCATCCTCTGGACACCCACCCTTTAGATAATTATACGCATTGATGAGATCCCCTCTCAGTCTTCTCTTGTCCAGGCTAAACAGACCCAGGTCATTCAGCCTTTCCTCATGAGAGATGCTCCATTCCCTTGATCATCTTTGTAGCCCTCCACCAGACTCTCTCCAGTAGTTCCCCGTCTGTCTTGAACTGAGGAGCCCAGAACTGGACACAGTAATGCAGATGTGGCCTCATCAGGGCACCACTGGCCTTCTCAGCCACAAGGGCACGTTGCTGGCTCATGGTCAACTTGTTGTCCAGCAGGACTCCCAGGTTCCTCTCTGCAGAGCTGCTTTCCAGCAGGTCAACCCCTAACCTGTACCAGTGCATGGGGTTACTCCTCCCCAGGTGCAGGACTCCACACTTGTCCTTGTTGAATCTCATTAGGTTCCTCTCCACCCAACACTCTAGCTTGTCCGCATCCCACTGAATCACAGCACAGCCCTCTGGTGTGTCAGCCACTCCTCCCAGTTTTGTGTCATCAGCAAACTTGCTGAGGGTACACTCTGTCCCCTCATCCAGGTTGCTAATGAGTATGTTGAACAAGACTGGACCCAGTACTGACCCCAGGGGAACACCCTTAGTTACAGGCCTCCAACTGGACTCTGCCCCACTGATCACAACCCTCTGAGATCTGTCATTCAGCCAGCTCTCAATCCGCCTCACTGTCCACTCATCTAACCCACACTTCCTAAGCTTACCTACGAGGATGCTGTTGGGAGATGGTGTCAAAAGTCTTGCTAAGGTCAAGGTAGACAACATCCACTGTTCTCCCCTCATCCATCCAGCCAGTCATGCCATCACAGAAGGCTATCAGATTGGTCAAACATGATTTCCCCTTGGCAAATCCATGTTGACCATTCCCAATAACCTTCTCCTCCTCTACATGCTTAGAAATTATAGCCAGGATGAGCCGTTCCATTGCCTTTACAGGGATGGAGGTGAGGCTGACTGTAGTTTCCTGCGACCTCCTTCTTGCCCTTTTTGAAGACTAGCATGACATCAGCTTTCCTCCAGTCCTCAGGCACCTCTCCTGTTCACCACCACCTTTCAAAGATGATTGCAGCTTCACAGTACCATCTGCCAGCTCCCTCAGCACTCATGGGTGCATCCCATCAGGGCCCAGGGATTTGTGGGCGTCAAGTTTTCCTAAATGATCTCTACCCTGATCCTCCTTGATCAAGGCAGTCTTCCTTTCTCCAGGCTCTCTCTCTTACCTCCAGGGTCTGGGATTCTTGAGGGCTGGTCTTAGCAGTAAAGACTGAAGCAAAGAAGGCATTCAGTAACTCTGCCTTCTCTGCATCCTCCATCACCAGGGCACCCACCTCACCTAGTCTTCCTTTTACTACTGAGGTACCCGAAGAAGCCCTTCTTATTGTCCTCAACATCCCTTGCCAGGTTCCAAGTGGAACGCGAGGACTATCTGGCAGCGACATCTATCACCCCACGGATCACCAGAGTTGATTCGGCTGATCCGGCTGGCTAGGCGGGAGTCCTCTTCCCCCCTCACCGCTCCCACGTGTATGCCTCCCAAAGCTGCACGCTCAGTCAAAGAGGACGACCTGCCCCAATGGAGACATACCGTTCATCGGTCACAGGTATACAGTAGCTGCGCTCCCCTGCTAGAGCCTCCAAACAAGCTCTTAGAAATATGAATTTTGGGATATTTTGGGGGAAGAACGCAGGTAACTCTATAGCGGATGCTCTCACTACATCTCCCACATGCTCCTCTCTTTCCATTTTTTTCTGATGACTCATATGTAAATGTACTAAAGAGGACATTATCCCTCCTATATAAGTTTAAAACAGCTTGATGAAACTTCATAGATAGACTGTAATTTCATCCAGAGAAAGCCATGGAAAGAACACAACACAGTAATAACAATCAAGTCTGTGAAAGGTCGAGCCTCGAAAACCGTAAATGAATTAGTGTGTGCATAGCATCATTTTGAATAAAACAGCACAAAAGGAATTTACATTATCTGCCATGAAAGAAATCCAGTAGGCAGAATCAGAGTGATAAAGGATTATGCAAAGCTTCCTTTAAACTACAATCCAGAATCTCTCAGAGACTCAACTCTGGCCTATTTCATAATGTACCACTTCTATTTCTTTTTATAAGGTTTCAAAACATTTCGCAATCATCACTACTCCAAAGCAAATAAATACTCCTATTCATCAGCTAAGTTGTCCAATGACACTATTTCTTCAGCATTGAAAGGCAAACCTCTGTTTTGCCCTGAAACAACTTCTATTTTCTGTGCGCTGCATTTGTAGAGTCAGTGGCAAAGTGAAAAACAATATCCAAGGACCTGACTTCTCTATTGCCCTTGCACACATCACCTGCCTTGCTCTCTCCCCTACAGCGTAGGAAAATAGGAATCCTTTAAAACAAAGGTCATCTGCTCTATTATTTTTCCTTGATTTGCTACGCAAGTGTCTCATAATTTTCTCCTGAGAGACAACCTGCCAGCGTGGCAGAGACCAAAAACGTAAGAAGCTCTACTGAGCAGAAAACAAGTCAAAACGGAGTAAGATGGGAGTCACGAAAGGAGAGGGAGATAATACAGAGTACAAATCACAGAGAACAGAAAGGATAAAGGCGATACCAAAACATTGGTACTACCCTGCTTTCTCAATCTATTGAAATGCAACGAGAAATCATTCTCTTAATTTTTAAATGCTTCCATCTGGGCATGCATGTATGTAAAACTACACCATTTCTTCCCTATTAAAAAACAGTCCGTGAACATCACCAGATTCACAACAAGAGTAAAAGTAAACAAAAAAATAAACAAAGCAAAAATAGAAATTACAAGAGACTAAAAATAAATCAATGCCAAAAAAGTGGGTGGATTAAAAATAAGGAGTCATCTCAAATTAATTTTCTTAAAGGAAAAGCTAAGATTCCTGTGCAGCAAGATGACTCTCAAACACAGACTTTTAAGGAAGCAAAGCAATTAAAATGACACTTACAAAAATAAAAAAAGACTGATTATTGAGAGCTGGCAACACCCCAAAGTACAATTTTTCTTGAAAACGTCCTCCCTTGTTGCACTACTGACAGACCCAGCTGCTGCAGCACCAGCACAGGGCAAGCCCATCTGCCCGCAGAGCCCTCCAGATCAAGGAGGCTTGCCCAAAAAACCTCTTCAGTTCTTACATGATGGCATGACGGCTCTTCCTTCCAGAGCCAGTAGAACAAGGACAAACCATAAACCTATCAAGATGTGTCTCATGAATCATTTAGTAATTTTTAATGATTATGTCACATGGTGAGTGTGACTGTAAAAGCCGTATTTCGAGAGATCATGGACAGAAAAGCCTCAAAAGAAATACCACCTTTTTGCCATTACAGTGAAGAAGTACTTTAACAGTTTAAAAAATTGTTTTAGTATCTAGCCTTGGAGAGACAAATCATGCTACTGACTATGGTGCAAATGCCTTTTCATTTTTTAAAACCTAAAGTCTGTTGCCTGTTACCTGTGAAGCCCAGTACAGAACATTTGAATTAATGGGGGGGGGGGGAAAAGACCACAATCCAAACCATTAAAATCTTATTCTTCAAGTCCATCAGAAACGGTTTAAGAGAAAAGAAACAAGAAAGCAAAGAACAGAAGAAAATTTCTGCTCCAAACTTCGTTTATAGGCCTTGATTTAACTCAGAGGATTTATTCTTTCAAAACTCTAAAGTAGAAACTCTCTTTGTCCATCTTGTCATATTGATTTGATGTTTTCGGAAGGAATTACAGGTTTAGTGAACAGAAGCAATGTTGACACAATGAATTTACATTTCTCCAAGAAATCTGACTTTCTACCACAAAGACATTTTGATTAATCAATTCCCATGCATTCAAAGGATCAGCTGGCTCACAAGCAAATGTAAACAAGGAAACATCATTCAGCAGGTACATTTCTAGCAAAAACCCAAATACACCACCTTACAGTGATTTTTTTTTAAATTAGTACTTAAAAGTTATCATGGATCCATAGAAAACAAGTAGAGCAAAATAATAAATACTTAGACAACAGGCTGCTAGAACAAAAAATCAGCTGGACTGCTCCATGAACTGAGTGTGTGCATGATGACCGTATATATCCCCTATCCCAGGACACAGAACAGAAACCAATGTGGGAAGTGATGGCTGATTACGTACCGAGTGCCAGCTCCATCAGAGGAGGGCGAGAACATTGGTAGGCAAAAAACTAGTTTTGCACATGAGCAAAGGTCATCCGGTGCCTGCTTTGAAGCAAATAGCAGCAAAAAACTTAAGCATTAAACAGCCCCTTTGTCTTCTTTCACAGAACCATAGCATGGTTTGAGTTAGAAGGGACCTTTAAAGGTCATTTAGTCCAACCCTCCTGCCATGAGCAGGGACATCTTCAACTACATCAGGCTGCTCAAAGCCCCCTCCAACCTGACCTTGAATGCTTCCAGGGATGTGGCATCCATGACTTCTCTCTCTCACCTACCACCTCTGGGCAATCCTCACACAGAGCACACATACCCAACAGTTCATTCTCTGCCTTTATGTGCCAAAGACAAGGACCACTTCGTGCTCTAAGTCTATATAAGATCAGCTCTAAGTTGATTAGCTCCTCTGGACACTCTCGTAACACAAATAGTACTGACTCAACACGTTTTGTGCCTTTCCCGGTGCAATTAATCCTCGTTAGCAACCCCGCTGCTGTTATCAGTTGATCATTTGCCCTAAGCAAGATAAGACAAGTGGACAGTGAGGGGTAAGCAGGGTTTGCAGGTTAGTTCAGGAAGGACACTGAGGACAAAGCGCAAGAAAGAGAGAGCCTTTGCGCGTGCCCATGGCAGCAATGTGGGGTTATGATTTCGGCAAAAGAACTGAGGGAATAGAAGGGGAAAAAAAAACCCAGAAGGGGACAACCATACGATGTATGAGGAGAAACAGAAGGAGCAAGGTTTGTTTAGTTTAGCCTGGAGGAGAGATGGCTGAAGAGGGTATGAGATCTAATTGCTCCTTCGACTACCTAAGGAGAGATTACAAAGCATATAGCACCAGAGGTTCACAAAAAAAAGGACATGAGACAACAGACACAGGCTGCAGCAAAGGAAATTCTGATTAGATATTAGTGTAAGACTCAGGGGTTTTGGGAGGCTTTTTGTTGTTTGGTTTTTTTGGGGTGTTTTTTTAACATGAGGATGGCCAAGTGTTGGACCACTGGCCCAGAGGATCAACAAGGTCTCCATCCTTAAGAGAAATTCACAACTGGACTGGGCAAGTGCCTGATCCCACTCTGAAGCTGGCCTTCCTTTGAGTGAGGAATCTTGGGTTTCCATGATTCCATCATACTTGCATGCATATTCACCTAAATTTGGCTGGATATTCCTACTCTGGAGACATTCAAAACCCGCCTGGACGCCATCCTGTGTAACCTGCTGTAGATGAACCTGCTCTGGCAGGACTAGATGATCTCCAGAGGTCCCTTCCAACCCCGGTGATTCTGTGCAAGTATCAAGAGGGGAAGGTGAGCTGCTCCTGTTTTCCGAGGGTAGGAGAGCTCACGTGGAGGCAGCACAGGGCAGTCGGGGCTGCCACCACCAACCTTCATCTGGCACCTGACAGCAGCGCCGAGTGGTCTCACACCCCAGCGCCAAGCACATGGCCAAAGGTCTTGCAAAAGGAACGATTGTTTTTGAAGAGGAAAACAACCCCCAACACCACCACCCCCGCCGACCAGCGCAAAGTGAAAATAAAGGCACAAAAGCAGCTCCGGTAAATGTTTAACGTGGAGTAAAGGTAAAAACACAACCAACAAAGTTCACAGATGATGAGCGTAGTTTATCTGCGTCAGATTTCTTCACTCTGTGCAGAGGAACACCCTGGATTTGTTTCCTCCGATTTCTTTTATTGCATTTTTTGAAGCAGCATTTACACATCCTCATATTGCCTATGACCAGAAACGTAAACCAGCAAAGGTATTTTTAACCTTGCTTAATGGAGAAGGCCGGGAGGGGGGGGGGGGGGGGAGAAGCTTAATGTACAGGACTGGCCTGCCCTGGGGGCACTCAGACTACAAGTTTAGTAAACAGTTCATACAGACACTTGCACTGTGTAAATGTTTGCATTATGCAAATATTTATCGCAGTTAAAAATTGATTAAAACCAATTTAAAGTTTCTCCATAGTTCAGTACTGAGGATTTCCAAGATCATTTTGTATTCTGGGTAAATACCATATTGTGAACAAACACCAGCATCAGAAGGTCAAGATAAAAAGATGAGAGCAGTGAAGGAAGTGAGGGCTCAGGCAACTGCTGTAAAAAGCCAGGGAGGTAACAAAACGTGAGCTTTAGAGAGGGAGTAATATGCAGCGTTTATCAACAAACTCCAAAAGTTTACAGTGTCCAGCTCTACAAAGCTCAATCTTGCAAATGTCCTGGCAGGGTACGAAAATCGTGAACAGAAAAATATGGTTATGATTAATATTAAAATGTAAGATAGGCCAAGAAAAGAGATAACATGTGAACACTGCTCTTGAAAAATTCTAGTGCATTTATTTTTGTATAAGAAAAAGGTATTTTTCAACAGATGTTTTTTTGCACTTCACAATTAGAAGCATCTGCTATTTCCTGAACTTGGTTTACTGAACAACACAGCTCACTACTAATGAAGATGAAATTCAAATGTCATCTAAAGAAGCAATTTAAAAAATAATTGAATTTTTTTCCTACCTCAAAAATGTTATTATATTAAGCTCATGCTTGCTTGTCCTCAGGCACAGACTTCCTAGTGATCTACAGATGATCTTAAAGTCTGAACCATAATTGTTAATGCTGTGAACTACTTATAACCTCAATTTTAAAAGCCTATTAATTTTTGGGTAACACACAAGAAACTGCAGGCACAAATCATGATCAATTCACCTTTTCAACAATGTACTAAAAATCATCTCAATTAGAGCAAAATGAGTCAAAATGACATTTCTTCCTCATCCTGCATATCAATTCAGTGTGTGGTATCAGGAGAATGCTTCCAGGTTGTGCTTCCAGGCTTTTTGGGGGGAGCAGTTTTAGAAAAGAGATTTCTTCTCCTTCAGATGGGGCAAGAATAAGATAACAATTCATGTATATGTCCTGTTTTGACCTCAGGTTAGTCTGAAGGTTTAAAGGAAGCATTCTTTCACTACAAAACAACTCTGTATTTTCAATTGAAGACCCCAAAAAATGTGCTGTTTTAAATTTTTTTTTTAATCAACTTTTCGCTCCTATGCTGATCTCCTCTCATAGAGATTACAAGGATTTTTTAGAATAAATGTGAAATATTTTTAGAACTTCATTTCACAAATGAAAGGAAGCACAGCAGAAGGTTAATTCTGGAAACAGTTGATCAGCCACTTGGAACAAGCAGGGTCCAAAGGGAACCATTACTTTTTCCATACACAACTTGGGATTATTTTTCTAATTTCAGCTAAAAGAATAGAAAACATAAGGTGGTGCTTGTCACTGCAAGACTAAAGCACATAAACGCACAAGTTATATTTAGGTCTCTTCGTGAAATGTCGACTGGTAACCAGCATCCACAAATCGGTCTCTCACCACAGACAGATGAGCCAAATACCAGTCATTCATCAAAACAACACATTATTTTTACACGTGTTTTTACAAGGTTGTGTGACCCATCATTGTTTTTGAACATGTTCCAAAGAGTTTAAAAATCTGAAGTTTAAGATACATAAGAATATACATAGTTCTACAAGACCTATATATCTACAATGTTGATTAACTGGCTTTTGCCTTCTTGTCAGCATTGACATACTATGAGTCAAACTTAAGTCATGTTTAAACTTGATAAATGAGGCCGTTTTCTACTTTAGAAGGAGCCTGCATACTGAATCATCTCAAGCTCAACCAGATGACAATAAATTTTTGTCTCTCAAATAATCAGGATCTGGAAAAGAAAACATAATACTTACACACTACAGTGTAGTAACATGATTTGTTCATTGTAAAACCAAAAACAACTCCTTAATTGTTTATGCTGTCAATGACTGCACAAAAGGATAACTGCTGTATGTACTGTATTTGCAGTATTACATATTTAGATTACTGGAACATATTTACATTGCGAGAAGTCACATTTGATTCAGGCTCAAAGTTAAAGAAATATCATTGCGTAGTTAGATTCTTACCAAGGGGAACTTACCTAAAAGCTGCCAGTAAGGGAGCATAAATTGAATCTCCATCATACACATACAAGTGGTCCCAACTGCACTCTGTGGCAAAGTGATTGAATCGAAGCCTGAGGATTGTGTTTGGCCTGTAAAAAAATAAAAAAAAAAGTAATAAAAAAGAGATTTGTAATTAGCCCATCGACACATATGGCAAAGTCCCTCTAACAAACTCTTCCGGTGTGAAGCTCTCCTCTAAAAGACTAAAACTGAGTGATGCAGTGTAACTGCAGATGCATCAAACATGCTGTGGCTTTCTTTTTTGGTGTGCATGCTCCCCTGGTATTAAGCAACAGATTCTTTATGGTCAGGAAAACTGTGTCCTTAAATCTGTCCCCACCACCAATGGCAGAAACTGAAGAGTAGGCACTGCCAGCCCTCTCTGCTCTTTACCAGTACTGCCTCCCCTAATGACAGAGCTTTGTAGGGGTAAGCATGGAAAATCTACAGGGGCAATACATTCACATGTAGATGTGGCACTTACAGACATGGTTTAGTGATGGACTTGGCAGTGTTAGGTTTACAGTTGGACTCTATAATCTTAAAGGTCTTTTCCAACCTAAATGGTTCTACGATTCTATAAAGAATCATAGCCACCAGAGAACTAAGAAGAGTTCTTTTTCTTGTTCAAGAGATTTTCTGCAGATTGATAGGACTACAATGGCCTGAGATTATTTATTTGCCCAGAAGCTGGCAGAAATCCTTCTTCTATTACATTATTACTTCTGCAGTACTGCATGATGGCCCTCCTGAGGGAAGCTCCTCCAAACTGCAACTGGAAATACGCCTCAGTGGATGCTAACTAAAGAAATTTTCAGTCTTGCTCACCACTTCCTGTGAGCTGGAGAAAACAGGTCAAGAGAATGAAGAGGAGACCCATCTTCTACACGATCAGAGGCCCTGTGGCTTTAACTTTTTCCAAAAGGAAGGTCTTCGATTATTACTTGGACTGTCAAGATGCAGTAACCACTCACTGTCCCTCACTCCTTATAAATGCTAACCAGATTGCTTGACTTCCTCCTGTAGATGTATTACAAAAAAATACTGGGACCAGTTGAGAATGAATGAGGTGGAAGTCCTGGGAAGAGACTTGCTGCCTTTCACCTGAATGCAGCAGGCCCAGCACACCCTGATGTTAGCACCACTGGTCAAGTCAAGAAGAGTCTACCTGTTGACCTACTAAGTTAAGACCATCAAGGGGCCTGATCTTCTCAGATGTATCAGCAGGAAAAAGGTTTTATTTAGTTGATGTGGGGATGGAAACAGTAGTTCAGACACCAACACACATCAGCATTTCTTACATTCCATATTTAAAAGATGCCCACTAATCCATAACCAAACAACATACATTTAGATACTATTAGTTTCATGGCTAATATGCAAAGATACATCTAAATAGAATCACACAGAAGCCACAGCAGGTATCCAACTTAGCGCTCAGCTCAAGGAGGGTGAAAACACCACCAACATTGTGCTTGCACCCCAAGATAAAAAGGAAGTGAATCCATAGCAGCATTGCCTTTTCCTACCCACAGCTGTAGCTGTTGAAAGGATAGATGCGAATGATTAGGATCTCTTCAATAGCATTGCCCTCGGGTTCAGATGAAATCCTTGTTCATCCTAATCAAATAAATTAATAAATGTCAGCTTGCCATAGAGTCCTTGCTTCCCACAGAAGAAGAATTCTTTAGGGAGTTATTGTGCAAAAGAATATTTTTTGATAGGCACAATGTTCTACTTTGGGGCTTTGAAAAAAGAGCAGCAGGTGTAACTGAAGGATAATGTCTTGCTTAAAGAAAAGGTGCAAATAATACTCAGCAATTCAAAACTGAGCAGCCTATGAAATTGTAGGGGGTTGTCTTCTATTTTAACCATCTGACAGCTGTAGAGCAGAAAGAAATACTTAATCAATAAAAGCTTTAGACCAAGAACAAAAAGAAAGATAATATCTTTGCTACAGCTAACAACTCATTAAGAGACAGCCCTCATTTGCAGAATCACAGAATTTGCAGGTTCCACCTCAGACAAGGTCCTCAGGTTGGCTTTATCTCATTTGCCTTGCCTGTGCTCCTGGGGTAAAATGAAAAGGACACCCCCAGGATGAGGACACAGCACAGAAGAGCTAGGAATGATGCAAAAAGGAAACGAATACAGTAAGGAACGCATGGCTTATTTTACATCTGAATTTATCTAGTGTCTTCAACTGCACATTTGGATTCTACCTTTACTTGCTCGCCTCAAAAGCCCTACAAATACCTATATGTTAGCACCAAGGTGGGGGCACTAAGCAAAACGTAATAGCTTTGCAGAAGCTGTTTTTCAAGTCCAGACCTCTCTGGGAATTTCACATTTGGCAGAGAGCTTTGGCTATTTTCACAAGGGTGCATGTTTCAGCTGTTTTAACCAGCGTGATTATCTCCTTTCTGTTTACCACCACCCTCTGACAGCAGGGTACAAACAATCAGAATCAGGCAAAGGACACAGACTGAAATGCCTGGCTAGGAAAGAAGGAGGAACATTTTTGTACACCTCTTTACATCAAGTGAGATCTCACTTCAAATCTCACAAAGCAACAGTTCTCTAGGAAGCCTCTCAGTACAAGCAAACAAAGGCTGAAGGAGCGGTTATGGTGACATTATCAGGGACCCATAAGCAGCACTTCACGTCTGATAAAAACATGAGTCACATTATCCTTTAGAAAAAGAAGTTACTAGAGTTCAGCTGGCTGTACTGGAATTGCTGAGGCTGGTTTGTCTGTAATAACATTCTTGCAAAACATTTTTTAATTATTTGTAATTCCAAACTGGCCACGGTTGTATTTTTACTGCCTACAAAAATTAAGAGGTGTTGCCACTTACAGCATCTAACTTTGATCTTAACCACATTAAAAGAACTGGGCTCCTTATATAGTTAATAGTGAGTGGTAGGCTCCCAATTTCAGTGTTCTAGATGGCTCTCTGGAACAGCTTAGCCCTTACCTTTGAATATTCTGGGAGCTTAGGTATTTAAGTTGTTCATCCAAAATAAATGCCTGAAGTAGATCAGACCTCCCAAACACAGAGAGAAGACTAAAGAAAAAAGTGTATCCTGGGCTTTTAGTAATTTCTGATCCTCCAAGATGCCAAGAGACCTCAGCTTAGAGACATTCAACGGGAGTGAAATCATTCATGCTCTCATGTGAGTTCTTCCTATTCACAAACCTCTCTGCTTACAGATTCAGGGAACAGTATGGAACGTGACTCAACGTATAGATGTTAACACAGTAGCATAACTGACCATGTGAAGTTTTAGAGACTATACAAATTGATTTTACAGTCCTGGGGTCAGGCCTGTGCTATGAAAAGCATATTTCAACAAGTCAGAGACTCTGAACTGCTGTAGTCAGTACAGCATTTGGCAGACGACAGTCACAGGACATGCACTAAATAGGTGACTCCTAAAAGCTCTGCAAAAAGTCACTGTAAACAATATAAAGATCAAATACAGGAAAGGGTAGAAAAATGAGGGGAAGAGGTCTAAGAGACTTCTTGCAGTTTAGAAGATCTTTGAAAAACCGTCAATAGTCCCTCTGAAGTCTTCATAGTCTAGTAAGCAAATAAGCATCAGAAGCACATCGTTACAGAAACTGATTCTTCATAAGGGATTTAATACAGTTTTCTCTTTTTTTTTTTTAATACCGCCAACAAAAGGTCCCATACATAGTGAATCCCAAACATCTGAATGGTCCACTACAGTAACAGTTCTGTAATTTTTAGTTCGTGATTTATTTACACAGATTCATTTATTCTCATTTTCAGCACACAGTTTCAATATGAATGGTATTTTACACAACAAACCTCTAATTCAGAAGTCACTTTGGAGGGCTCAGTTGCCCAAAACCACGAAAACTTATTTGCCCAGAATAACTAAGTGCTGCCCTGTCTAGTTTCAGGAATATCAAATATGAGTCATGAGATCTAAAAATACTCAATGAAGATAAACCTCACCTGAAAGTCACAATAAGCAACACTAAACCCCCAGATGTTTACTACACTCACCTTCCTTCAATGAGCCAGGTGCATTTTGTTTTGTATTTGTAATTTCCAGGCCCATCCGTTACATACCCTGAAGGTCCAGTGAGTCTGTAAATAAAAAAAATAGACAAGCATTACTCTCTGATGGTATTAAACATTCATAAAGGATTTCCTAAATTTAGAAGATTTCATTAGAAATTAGAAATCCATCATTAGGTTTTCATTTATTCAAGAGCCACTACAAACAAACCAACAACGCAACAAAAAACGATTGGACAATTGGGATTCTCCTGTTAAGCTCTCTACATGCTTTCTAATGATTATCCTTAAAGAACAACAATTAAAAGTGATGCTTTCTCTATCATATTGATGGTATTGTTTCAAATTAGCACCCTAGGAAAAAAAAAAGACCTTCCTCCACAAACAAAGATTCATACACAGGCTATTACCAAGCAGCCAGCAAAAGGCATTCCCTAACAGAAAAGCTAAAGTTATTCCAAAATTATTTATTTATACAAACCACACAATACTTGCAAGAAGTTCAGATGCAGTCCATGGCATAACCTCTTGCCCATTCTTGTGTTCCCATCCCCACATCATCAAGTCATAGAATTGTTTTGGTTGGAAGAGACCTTTGAGATCATCAAGTCCAACCGTTAACCTAGCACTGCCCCACTAAACCATGTCCCTTAGCACCATATCTACATGCCTTTTAAACACCTCCAGGCACGGCAACTCAACCACTTCCCTGGGCAGCCTGTTCCAATGCTTGATAATCCTGTCAGTGAAGAAATTTCTCCTGACATCCAATCTAAACATGACACATTAGGTGATCGAAGCCAAAGAGCCAGTGGTCCCCACTGCTGGGACAGTACTAGGACTATGCTATGAACATCCCTTCCCCTCTGCACCTATAAACAAGAGGTGACAACCGGACAGTAGCAAAAGACTCTGGAAAAGGATGTACAAGCAGTTGGAATACAGTTGGAATCATTCATCCCAGGATACTCAATCAATACCAGCATTTAAAACCATGAAAGATTCAAGATGCCACTGAAAGAGAGAAGGAGCAAAGCGAGCAAAGGACTCATTTTTGTCAGCATCTGCAAAACATTGTACAAAGTTCCAGACAACTGCATTTGTCTCAACACTGCTTACAGGGATGTCCAAGCAAGCAGCAAACCCAGTCTGGAACTCAGAAGGGTGTTTTGATGAAAAGTTCACAACAGATTTCAGAACCATGCTTAACCCCTTTGTTGTTGCATGAAGGAAATTGATATTCATGCTCATTAATTGTAATTACTTGTAATGAGCACAAATACAAGCACTGGAAAGAGTGTGCAAAGCCATGCAAAACCTGCTTTCACATTTCCATTACTCCTACTCGAAATGCGACAACCAAACACATCCACACTGTAAGGTAAACTGAAGGTGGCAATCTACTGGCTACAGCTGCAACTTCTCCTTTCCACAGATTTTAACAGGGTACGTTTTCTTCAAAGAGCATGGACAACAGAGAAAACAATCACACTTCATCAAGGCTGAGGGAGATGTATCTAGCAGGAATTTGGGGCAGCATATCCAATACATCACTTGGGCTCCCAAAAAACATGTACTGAGACTCTGAATCTTCTGCTTTAGCATAGAGACTGGTAGGAGCACGCATGGGCTGAAGACAAAACCAAGAGCTAGACCATTGGGATACACGCTCCCATCTCACAGGAGTTAGTCCAGATATTCCAGATTGATTTTAACAAACAGCTGAAGTATAGCAGAAACAGCCGAAAATAAATTACAAAGGAAGGATGACATCAAATGGAAGAAGCAGCATCTGAAGATGCCCAAACACCACATTCTGGCAGGGCATATACTGGCACATGAAACAGGATCCCTACCTAGGGAGGTTATAAACTCTATCGTCGACACATGGCTGGAACAAATCAACAGCCTTCTGGCAAAATTAAATTGTCCTACTTAAAACACAGTTTCAGTAAAACAAAAACACTCTGCAAAATCAAATTTGGCAGAAAAGAGAAGGAAGCAAGATCAGAAATTCCCAAAACTGGTATCTTGGAAACTCTTCCTCTGTCTTTTCCTAGTGATCTGTTAAAGTTATCATCTAGTCTTTTTAAAAGATTTTGACTGAGTCAAAATGGTTTTCCTAGAATCTCTTCTATAACGCACTTTTAAGGTTCATCTCCGATACAAATTAAAAAGGCAAAACCCACAGATTTTTAAAACCACCTTCCTCTTTCTCCATATTAATTTATTATACCTTTCAACCTCAGAAATTTAGTTTAAGATTTTTAAAAGCCAGCTGCTGAAGCGCTGCAGGAGATCTACATTTAAGCAAGTGAAGAATCAACTCTTAATTTTCAGGAGCACTGTAAGCATCTGTACCTTCTACGGAGATACAGATAGATGCAGATAAACAAACATACATACATACATGCATACATACATATTTTAAGGCTTTAACATCTTTGAAAATTCAAATTACTGATCTATTGACCAGGAATTTGCAAAAGTAGATGCACATTCCTAGTTGTAGGGAATAACATCTAGACTTTTGGTCTAAAAATTCATCCTTTTGAAAACAGTATCTGTGGAAAAGCTAGGAATCAAACTGCATCAGTGCTTCAACAGTGACAGCGCTTTGCATGCAACCAAGGGTAAACAAGACTCTGGAAACCTGAGCAAGTCTCGCAAGCTAAAAACAACCATATGCAATCTGTCAAGCTCTCAAAGAGCCTCTGCTCAGAAAACTCTTTGAACAATTTTCTCTGGAAACAATTACTAAATCATTCACCACAGAAATGCTATCAAGAGCGATGGGGGGAAAAAATAATAAATCCTGTTAGTACTGTAGCCCTAGCCATGTCACATGTTGGGGGGAAAAAAAAGAGCATTTCAACATCAACCTAATTTAACCCCATTTCAGCAATGCAAAATCAAAACACAGGATTTAGTTTTAAAAATGTAAGAAAAGTAGAATTTCTTTGATATGTTATTCAGTTAAATAGGTAAGTTAAATACTTACCTATCTTTTAGATAAGCTAAATACTGATCTGTAAGTTACTCAGACTCCTTACTAAGCTTTAGAAGCTGCTGACATTATGAACAAATACAGGATATTAAAAAAAAAAAATCAGAGTTGACATCTGTGAAACCCAAAGAAATAGGAACTAAATTCATATCGCACGTACTGCCTGGCACAGGCAGGGCATTAGTAGATCCGTGTTACTCTATAAACAATCAAACAATCGCAGAGACGTGCTCCGAGACAGACAGAAATAAATACTAAGCACTAAAAGCAAACTGAAGCTGGAATTTTATCTTTACATTAAGCAGAGAAAGCTCCCATCTTTAGTTAAAAAAAAGCAAACAAAACCCCTTGTCCCTTCCAAGTCGATTCTGTTTGCGCTGTATGCAACCATGCCTTGTTCGGTACTGGTGGGCACTGATAACTAGGACATTGTGATAACTACACAATGTTTTGGCGTTGTCTGCAAGCAACGGCTCAGGAAGGGAATACATGAGTAACTCGAGGAGGAAGAACACTCCAGGAACAGAGTACTTCAATACAGGACATTTTCCTAACATACATGAGGCTATGCACTAGAACTACTCCCATGACTTACGCTACAAGACTCTTACCCCTGGGTAACCTGCTACCAATGCCACCAGGCTCTGAGGTCTTCTGCCCTACTAAATGCTTTTGTGCATATTTATAATTTTAGCACTCAGACACAAAAATCAGACTCCGTAAAGTATGGAAAGGTATCAATTCCCATTTTTCTTTGCTAACTTGGCAGCACATGATGCTACCCTACAAGAACAAAACTTTACTACTTGGGTGTTACATCTACAGGTGCGCAAGGAGCAGTTGCTACACCCTAAGAAAACAAAAAAGCAAGGTCCTTTAAGTATTCTCTGTGATGCATAAACACACATACAGGCAGGTGGAAAACCATACACAAAGCATGGGTAAAGCATTTTGCACCTGCAAAGCTACAATATTGACTTTTAAACCTCCAGGGTGGAAAAACCACTTGCAAGGATCTGTTTACAAAACTAAGATTTAAAAATATATACTTATACTCATGTGCATACATACATTCCTTAAGGCTTGTTTCAAAGTTTACCAGGTGGACACAATGTTATGTACAGCTGGGATAAATTTTTCACAGATTTTCAAGTGGACTGCAATATTTAAGCATCAAAGGGTAAAAAGGGAGTTAGGGAGCTACATCTACAACATGTGTATTCAGAGTGCTCCAACCTTGAGTGCTGCCTATTTCTATTTTCTGTAAGACAGAGACAAAAGGGAAGCAATGAAAAGGATGAAGATTTCACAAAAGAGAGCCTGCTTCAAAGAGAAATATTTTATGTAAAATAATTCTGTTTACTTAGCTACTCCTCTCTAGTTCTGGGAGCCCCTAAAAAGCACAACACTAAACACAACAAAATTAGACAGCAAGCAATGGCATCTCCTGGGTAAAAAGCCAAATCTGAGTACTGGAGCATACCAGATAAATTCATGTGTTTTTAATAACAATGTAATACTAGCAGTGTGTATTTTTCAAATACAAATTAGTATACACTGACAAAGTTCCTACAGAGACCTGAACTGCACAACTAGGCAAAGACTCAAAAATGTTATCTAATTACCATCTAATAAAACTAAAGCAATCCTCTTGCTAATCTGAGTCTAAGTCACAAAGTCGAAAGCAATTTATAACTTCAGACTAAATCATTTTATGGCACTTACTTTCAAAGCACTGCAACGTTAAAGGTACACTGTATGCTGGCAATGGGGTGTTGAATATATTTATTCTCATCAGAAGTACAAAAGAGAAAATGCAGATTGCCTTTTCTTCATTATTCACCAGAAAAGGTAAGCAGGCTGGCTTGGTTTATAAAATACATGAAACCTTAACCTCTAAGACGTCATCAGTAGATCTCAAAATCAGTTTGCATTGCTTTCAGTAAGACTGCAGTGACACTTGTAACACCACAGAAGACTTAGCAGCATATTGTCTGTAGAGTTTTAGCACAGCTTTTCCACTAAGAAAAAAACCCCAAAAAACAACAAAACCCAACCCAAAACTCAGTTGCTCGTCCTAATTTTGAAGTTGCTAAATCTAGAGACTGATACAAACAATGAGTTTTCCTCCTCTCTCCCCTTTGCTTCCCAAGTGGTGTTGTGCTGCCTCAAGCACATCACAATTAAAAGCTATTGTTTCGGGTAAACCTGAAGTTGAAGCCAATAAAGAAAGGGCTGTTACAGCCAATTACCAGAACAATGGCATTCTAGCCTAAATTGATTAACAATTTAGCTTTGTTCATCTTCTATAAACGCAATGAGGTTAAAGAATACATCTTTTAGGGTTTGCTATAAGCAGACGCCCTAATTTACAGACATGGAATAGTGATCAGCCTCACAGGGGATGAGAGAAGCAGATAACACCTGTGCATCTATTTCATGGATTTCTAATGTGTAACAGCTAAATCTCCTCTTCCCAGCTCTACCTGTAGTGTGGCACCTAGCTGGCAGAAGATATAATTAATTACACGCTAGGTCTCACACCGATGAAGATAATGACATTACTGCAAAATCTAGTTTGATAAGGATTTAACCTGTGCAACAGTGGGTACCCCACCAAAGACCATGAACTGCTCTGGTACATATAGAGACTCCCTCCCACGTCCAAAGCCTCCACTGCAACCAAGATAAGAGAGTCCTCAAGATGAGTAAACTCACGCAAAAGTCACCGCTGCCACCGTAATCCTGGAAGTGTCGTACCTGATCACCCTAACTCTACAACCAAGGGTGCAAAGTCACTGCTTGTTCACCCTAATGCTCTTCCAGTTACTCCTTCATGGTGCAACTGCACTTGTTCCTGCATCAGCTTGAAGTCAGCTCAACCCTGTGACTTCCAAAACTCTGGAGTAAGAGCTTCTGGATGGTGCAGCTCTCCTTCTTCAACAAGCAGCTCAGCTCATGTCCTCCTCCTCAGGTGGTGGCGGGCTGACGCAGACCTGAAGAAAGGTCCCAACCTCAACAGAGACACTCCTCAACAGTTCCAGCGAAGAGCATTCAAGTGATTCCCATCAAGCTACAAGCGGCACAAAGTGCAGGTGAAGGTGCCTCCACTAGCTTGATACAACCCCAGCCAATGTGAACAATCAATTTGGAAAGGGAGAACTTAAAATTCACACAATAATGCCATTTACGGCCATACTCTGAAGCGGAGGGGCACAGAGCCATGAATTCCATACAAAACCTGAGGGCTTTGAAAGCAAAGAGCATCTTCATCCATTCTCACAGCAACGTGCCGCTATTCCAGTGCTTGCAAAACCATCCTCTCCACATTGCCTTCATCAGGGTTTTCCTCCCAAAGAGAATCAGGTATTTCAAGGTCCCTCTGCACTGCTATGCCAATCTCGCCATGGCACAGAGGTCAGAGAGGAGTGATGATGACCCTCTGTGTTTAACAGCTTCTGTTTTCATCCCACTTTCCACGGTACAGTTGAATTGATGCTAAAGAGCTGTCTTGCTTCAGAAAAAAAATAAATTTGAATGACTGAACACAGTTAATTTGATATGGGAAACACTGTTTCTTCAAAGGAAGATATTAGCTTTGCCCTTCTGTGCGAGATATGTAAAAATGTGGGAAGTGATTTACTGGCTGCTGATCAGAGGTAAGGGCAAAGCCTGGTTTGAGGTCTGAGAAAGGATGCTCAGAGAAACTGAAGCAGGTAAAACATATCACCGTAGCCTCTCCTGTCTGAGTCACAACCTGCAGCACTGATGCTCGCAAACCTGCTAAATCCTTCTTTGCTCCCGAAAGATATGCCTTGATCTGACAAGCTGCTGCGCTCCAAAGAAGACTGAATGACTGTGGACAGCCTGAGAGAGATCAGAAGGCACAAATGCTCCTACAGTCTTAAAAATCATTAAGTCAACAAGGTAGAAACGAAGTACTTTCAAACATTGCCCCTTCTCCAGTTGGCCACCAGTATCTCCACTGGGCTCCCGATCTTGACACACTGTCCCAGCTCCTGTTCTTCTGCTGTCCCTGAAAACAAATGCCACACAAAGGTCGTGTCTTTGGGGCTGGCTGGTACCTCTGCCATTACCCTGCTGGAGCTGCCACCTGCTTTCAGCATCAGCAGCACCACCAATCTTCAAACGCATCCCCTCCTCAGCTTATTTGCTGAGCCACACCTGGAGCTCCTCCTAGTTGTCTAGTTATTCCTTTAAAGTTTAGCTTGCCCAACCAGATCTCCTGCTGGGGAAGGAGAGGAATTTCAAAGATATTTAATCTAAAAACACACTTCAGCTCCTCTTCATTGAAGAAGCTTGCTTTCTCTCTTATCCTACAAACCCAGAAGTTGTAATAATAAGTAAGTGAATTTTATCCAGGGAGAAGTCATTTGACAAGACACCAAATTACTCAACCTCAACACTCAGACAACAGAAATGACGAAAGAAAAGCTGATTACCCTCCTCAAACCCCATTTCCTCATGTCAGAAGCACTGGGGAAAAAACAAACAAACACACACCACCAAACAAAAACCTGTGCTGGATCCCAAAAGACACTGGCATTTCACCAGTTTCACAACCACCAGTCAGAGACATTGCCTTGTAATTACATATGCGTTTGGACGCGCCAGAAGCACATTGTGGCTCCACCTGATGTTCCTGCCCCTACATCTCACCAGCTATTAAATTCAAACTGAAAACATCCCAAGTTTAGATTCCTGTCTGTGCTCCTATATCTTCACTTCCAACCCCATCTCAAACACCACAAAATAGCATTGTACACTGTGTAACCTCAGCTTTATCTCTGTCAAACCAAACATCCAAGCTGCAGCGGTAAGTGTAAACGTCACTGTGTACCTTGACTACTGCAAATTCCTCCCCCCATTCAAATTTACTGTGGAAGGCAAAGAATAAAAGATATTATTATTATTATTACACTGCAGGAGCATCTTCTTCACGCAAGCAGTATTTTGTAAGTGCAGATTTCTGTGGCTTTGCTCTACTATCTCTATATTATTATTGATCTCTGCTTCCATACAGCACCACCACCAATCTTGACTATCAGTCTTTCTTTTCTTCAAAACACTTTCCCCAGTGCCTGTCTTATGTGCAGAGCTGCTACCACGACAAAAAGCCACTTCATGACATTCCCTTGAAGCCCACCTTCATCCAGCGCCTGTACCTGAGACAACAGCCAGGCAGATGGTGTACGCTACAACAGTTGTCTATTAAGCTGATCTAACAGTTCCACTATGCTTTCCCCATCTGTTCACAAATCCATTTATTGGATCTTGGCCTAGTTCTTTGAAATAAAGATAATCTAACTGCAAGTGTTTGTAATGCCAAGAAAAACTCAACTCTCATCCTTCACTGGTGGTCCTGAAATGCTCCTGGACTTCATAGCAGTAAGCTGGCTGCTTTACACCAGGCAGGAAGAGACAACAACAGTGTAGAGCCAGAAGCAAATAAAGCTTGCACATCATAAACCATCTAACTTTGCAGCAGAAAAAGGAATTTATCAACCCCTCTCTTTCCCTTGCAGACAATAAACCCTTACAACCTTTGGCCAAGAACCCTTGCAACCAGTCTAACCCCACTAAGATCTCCTCAGCATCACCCAAAACTCAACACCTTCAAGAAAAAAGTAAGGAGAAAGCACTTAATTGCGAACAAAGAGAATCATCAAAGGTTAATGATGAAAGATCTCCAGAGCTAGACAGGTCCCATCAAGGTCTACCACTGGGAAGATCACAAAAAATTCATTGCATTAGATGATCCAGCCTGACTTCAGGTTAATATATAAAACAAACACAATAACCTATGGTTAAATAAAATATATTGTAGAGGAAAAAATAATGGTTCTAAATATACTCAGAAGGATTAAAAAAGCACACGTAATTTTTTTTTTTCTTAATCTGTGTCCAAGTTCCAGTTTGCATTTATCAAACTTTAGCACCAATCATTAGGTTTTTGTTTAGTTTTCTAGGGGGCAGTGAGGGCAGAATCCTTTAATATCTAAATTCATCATCCCACTCTGGAAGGCTACAGAGTCTCTTTTTAAAAAAATAATGTTCTGCACTACCTAAATTCTGGTTAGAAATTAAAAGTATAACAAATTCTATGCAAGATTCCAGTTTAATAATTTATGCTTGTATCACCTATATTCATATACGCATAATTTCCTACTTTGATTAGGGTAAAATATAATCAGTTGAATTTCAACAGAGAAAAGTCTGTATTCAGTTTATACAGAACTTTAAATGAACGTAACACATATCTAGACAATTTTTTCAAGATCCTGCAAGCTCAAAGGCTTAACAATCCACAAAAAATTAACATTTTTTACAAATTTTACACCATTTCAAGATTTAGTTTGCATTTTTGATTTTTTCATTATTCTGCCTTCTCTTCTGTTTCAAAGGTTAATTGTAATTCACACTCAGTTGCAAATAGGACACAAGGTTTGTTGGATGATTTTTCAGCACTTTCCCCAAATTAGAAACATTCAATTAGTCAAAAATGTATCTTAAGTACATGTACAAGCATTTAAATTGCAGTACACCACACCTGTGTACCTTGTAAATAAGGCATTGTAATTAAAATTTTAAAAGCACATGCTCAGAATTGACACAGACATCAATATTCTCCTCCAGCTGAAGAACACTTTACTTTGATAAGCTTTCAAGTCACCAGTCCTACATTTAAATCCAGGAAGAAGTGTTCATTGGTGGGACATGTGTTGCATGGCCAATGAAGTGGCGTTGAGCTGCC
The DNA here is from genome assembly GCA_013398295.1 of Chionis minor. NCBI lineage: Eukaryota > Metazoa > Chordata > Aves > Charadriiformes > Chionidae > Chionis > Chionis minor. The sequence goes on from VZSF01009539.1 coordinate 168,689, forward strand.
GACTTAACCTTCCAGCCAGCAGGAATCAGAAATAAATGGAGTTTAAGGCCATCCTCACGCAGCCGAGGACCATCATCCTACTGCATTTTTCTAAGACATATGCAAAACCCCAAGTCTTTACAAATAAAGTAAAATCAGCAGCACAAATCCCTTCACCCTTTCTGAAGCTAGGCATGGAAGCACTGCCCAGTTCTACCTAACCACTGCAACCCAAAATACTCCATTTGAACCCTCAAGAAGCATGTTTAAAGTCTGTTTTAGCTGCAAACGTGCCCCCTTTCACTACCACTCATTCCTAGGCCAAACACAGAGCGCAGTACCTTTTTGTATCATTTACAGAAAACTCAAGCCCAAGATCAGTCCATTTTGCAGCAAAAAAAGGGAAAATGAAAATATTGAGACATCTTATAAATAAATATCACAGCCTGACCCACTTTCCTAACAGGCAGAGAAATAATTCCAGAGAAATAATTTATTTCCTGCCTGACATTCAAAATTTTCTAAGCTACTATTTATTAGTATTACCTGCTGGAAAAGTCATTCCCTAAAAAAAAAAAAGTTAGAAAACAAAAGAACTTGGTGTGAAGGTTAACTTTCATTTGGTCCCAACTTGGAAACAAGGATTTTGACAGATATCCTCAGGTGTAGATGATTAAAATAATAAAGTATGGCTCAAGATCCAAATGGGGGTTTGTGAACCTACAGAATGACAATCTCTAACGTTTAAAAGCAGGTTTCTGGCTGAAGCAACACGGGGAAGGTCACGCAAAGAGCAGGGAATCAATATTCAAAAAGGAATCCAGGCTGAAGTGTGTGTTTGGGGCAGCCTGGGTTTGTTTATATCGATTTGTTGAGGCAACAGTTTTTACTGAATACTTACAAGAGCTTCTACACCCAATAAAATGCAACAAGTGGCACAGTTTTTTATTCTGTTTCCCAGCACCGGGGACATATCAATGTCACACCTGACAACTAAGCATCCAAAAACAAACTTGGGAGAAAATGTATTTATTGACAAAACAGATTTTCAGATAAGACAGTAAACTAATTATACCTTGATAAACATATTAACAAGGAAGCTGTTCTCAAGGATGTCACTAGTACAAATAATGTGACATCCGTAACAGCCCTTGTAAGCTTTGAGCATTAAATTTAAACTTGAGAGAACAAGACAAGTGTGGTCCCCTAGCAATAAAGTGTGTATGTTCATATCACACAAGGATACACTGTCTGGCCCCAAAATGTTCTTCTCGCATGTATTACCCTGAAGAATAAAAGGCATGTAAAAATTATTTGGTTTTAAGGAGGGGACAGAGAAGACATTAACTGAGGGGAGAGGGAGAAGTCCACAGATCACCAGTAATAAAAATAACCCAAGCTTTTCGATCTGTACAGTCTTCTAAAATCTGATTAAAACATACCGTTTTGTACCTCATTTCAGTGAATCCTTCTCCCAGACATATTCTCTCCAGCCACATGAACCTGAATAGCCCCCTCCAGCACTTACACCTGAAAGATTATGGACGGTCATTCAACCCAGGACTATGACCGCCGGCTCACAGAGGCAAACGCAGCTCAGCACTGATTCCTGACCACAAAGTCATTTTGTTTCCAGCTCTGTTCCCCTGCCACTGAGCATCTTTCAGCACCTGCAGAAACAACTGGAAATGAGCAACTACCATCGTAACACAAACAAGCAACATTTAACTTAAGACCGACAATATCCAGGAAAAAGAAAGATGAGAACAAAAAGCTCTCAGAATTCTAATTTCTGGTTTTACAGGGACTTCTCAATTCCACACACATTGCTACAGAATTGTAGTCACCTTCCATAAACAGTACATCAGCCCTTCTCCCCTTCTCTTGCATTTTCCAGTTCAAGCCAGCTGTTCCTCTGTCCCATGGACCATTGTGCTTAACTCTTAATCACAGCGAGAAAAAGAATGATTTGTAACCCCTTGCAGAAAAGCACGAGTGATATTTTCCCCAAATGACTCATTTTTAATGAAAGCAATTTCACAGCAAGTAGGAAAAAGAAGGAGCTAAATATTGAATACTTCAAGTATTTAATCAAGGCAGATGTATACAGTTAGCTTCCTTGAGAAGATCCCCATTGTTAAGTAGAACAAAACTCAAGAATCAAGAAAAATCCAGATGACACAAGTTTAGGCAGGACTACATTTACATACTAAAAATGCAAATACCAAATGCTCCTACAGCTGCATGTTCTCACTCCTCTTGCACTTCTGCACAGCAGTATGCTGGGCTCATCGACACGATACACCCCCAACCACAGTCAAACTGCTGCCAAAATAGGTTGCATACCAACATGAAAAAATCTGGCATTAAGATGGTAAACAAGGGAAGGAGGAGGAAAGGGGGGGGGAAGAAAAGAAAAAAAAAAAAAGTATAATGAACTCTAAGGCTACTCAATAATTAATTTGCTATCAAAGCACAACTCTAGCACATCTATATATTACCATCAAGCTGTATGTTTGACTCGGCATCAGAAATGCTGATGCTTAAGAAGGTCAGATCAATACAGCTATACATTTGGTGAGCATAAAAATCCACCTACGCAAACCCTCCGTTGTCACTGTAAGAAATACTGGTTTTGATAGAATGCTGTTAACACCTATGAGATGGGAAGATACCTGCTCTCATTTACACCCAAATACAGAGCCAGTATCCCAGCTTAAGGAATGGAGAAAAGGCCAGACTTTACATAGATTTGGTTAAATCATCTTAATCCCATAAATGAAAATTTTCTGCTGCTGGCACAGATCGGTTTAACTACACTCAGCTTCCTTCACTAGCTAGCCTAAGCTTTTCCACCAGCTTCTTGCAAGAATGAAGTACGCCCACGCCACTCAAACCACCACAATGTTTATTTAAGAGCCTGCAAAAATAAACCAAATGTGAAAGACATCCAGTAACTCAGCAGCCCTGAACTCTAGGAGGTTAAGAGCTGGAGTGATTTTCAAATACCAGAGCATGTTTGGCAGCCTCACTGTGACCAGCAAGTATAAATCCCTTAGGAAAAGGAGTGTTTTTAGCCACTACAGACTGCAATGCTTTATTAAATACATCTGCACAATAGATTTTACAATCCGTATCAGATATTTCCTAACCCACCAGGACAGATTCTTGGCTATTAAGATACCAAGCCTCGATTCCTTACTGGGATGGAAGAAGCACAGCAAGAAAACTCACTTTAAAAAAAAAAATTCTTTCCAAAGTATAGACTTTTAAAGTGCATTTTAATCAAGCAAAGACTATGAGAAAACATTTTATTTTTGGAATAAACATTGAAAATTTGGAAACAATACAGTCATTGGCACATAATTCAGAATTTATGGTTTGTGTCAATGCAGCCTTAGCAACAGACTTGCTACAATATCTTTATAATCCAAGATCTGTTAGCATTTCTTTATATGATAAGTAGCTCTTGAGTGTTTGTCTATGAAATAGCTCAGCGGTGCAGGGAAGGTCACAACCACCAGCCTACTGATTTCTCAGTTGCAGAGGTGGATATGCGTACATGATTTTTTTTTTTTCTTCTAATAAGGCAGCATCTAACATAGAGCTCTCTTGATAATCACTAAAGAGCAAAGAAATTCTCCCTTAAAAAAAAAAAACCAAACAAAAAACACAAACCAACAAATCCGACAGATGAACTATGTAACAAACACTGAGGGTGATCCAGAAGATAACGCAATTGTGGGTGTCCTTCGAGTGCAGGAGGGGCAGGTCTGCGGAGCCTGCAGCCATCCAACAAAGAGCCAAGCTCCCCAAGGGAAGGCGTAGCTGCAAAAATCATTGCTTCCATCTCCATGTCTGCCATATGCACCTTTCCCATCGCCTCCGAAATGACTTAGAAAGGAGTTATTCTTGGACAGTAGAGGAAAAAAATTGAATTCCGTCTGCTTCCAACAGATTTGTAACAACAAAAACAAAGACAGTGGCTCAACACCACTTACGCAAAGTCTTGAAATAACCCCTCACTTCACTAAGCTGAGCATAGTCTATAGGCCACCTCTCAACTTACCATCCCCAAAAAAAAAAAAAGAAAAATCACACCTCCTTATTTAGGATTCAGTCATCTCAAAATTTTTTCCTCACTCCAGTAACATCCATAGGAAAAGCATGTTTGCACTAACAAGGAGCTTTGCATAAAATGTGGCTCTATTCAAATTACTTTATTAAGAAAAACAGGAAAGGAAACGGAAATGATTTTGCCTCGCTCCAGTGTCCCAGTTAGCTTCTTACGTTTTCTTTTAGTTACCTCTATTCACAATAGAGATGACTTAAAACATTGCTTACAAGAGAAACATCAACCACCTATGGTAAGCACCCTTAAGTCCTGTAAGAAGAATGTCATTCCTGCCTTTAAAATTGCTGAAACTAAGACATGATACTTCCATACAGCCTATCAGGAAGGATTAGGAGAACCACTTATGCGGAGTCCTCGGAAGCAGAAAGCAATAACCCACTTCACATCAAGTGCTTCCCTCTGGCATGCTCGAACACTGCTGCATTGTCTGCCCGGCCGCGCTCCGCGTTCGCGGGAAGGATTTCAAGGTGTTGATGGGACTTGTGCATCCACAAGACTGTTTTCCTCTCAAATATACTATTATTCCTGGCCCAAAGCAGCTCTCTGCCCTGCCGCTGGGCTGACGAATGCTCACGGGCACAGCACTGAGGGCAACGTTAGTGTCTTAGTACTCATTTCTGCTATTTAACACAATAATTATTTATTACAAATAATATTTGTAATAAATTCAGGTTATTAAAGGAGATTTCAAGCTGAATGCTTTCCAGACCTAACCACAGACTTATCAATGCATCATGAGGTCAGTAACTTCCTCTTATCTACTATGCTTTAAATTAATCTGTCAGAGATAATTTATAGAACAAGGAATAAGACGTGAAACAATCACAGTAATAAATTCCTCTTTGATACATGAAAAATACAAAGATACCAGTCACTGGATGCAACAGTTTTCAGCAATCATTTTGCTCTTGTGCTAAAATTATCTTTGCAGAGGTATAAGTAGAAACTCGAGCAGATGGTGTCTCTAAGTTTAAAGGCAGAGACACATATTTAATAGACTTGGTACTTGTAATCACTGCTGATACAGTGGAGAAGTTTCATAGTGGACCATCCAGACTTCTTTTACCTATGGTCTTCAAAAGATTTGCACGCAGTGGTTTCAAAATGCCCGACAAAACCGTAAAAATGATGGTCGCGCAATCCCTTCTTGGAAATCGTAACACTCACACGTCCAATGTCAGAGCCCCTCAGAGCATCCCAAGTATCAGGACCACTGAGCAAGTATCAGGTGGGGTCGTGTCAGAGCCCTTTTATACTTCAATACACAGAGGTGCAATCTCAAAAAGCCACCGTGATTCACAGGAAAGCAGAGAGAAAGGTAGTGCCCAGCGCTCAGGAGAGTCACCAGCCAGGACGAGCTCTGGGATGAAGGGGAGCTATCACGGCTGACCACCGCAAGGCCGAGCAGGGTGAGGATGGAGACCCAATTTGTTTTTCCCCTTCATCTTGCCTCTAGAAACAGATGCTTTCTTGCCTGCCAAGAGCTCTGAGGTACTATCTTGAGCTTTTTGCATCTCATTATTTAATTTATTTATTAAAGCCTGATTTGGAAAAAGGGACACAAAACTTGCTCAAAGCATTTGGGTTTTATTTAGATTAAGCCAGGCTGTTCAAACTGGCTCTTAGTCAAATTGTTCCACTAATTAAAATCCCTATTTTAACAGAGAAAGTGAAAGTATTCAGTTAGATTCTCCAGACGTGTTACTCTCTACTTACGGGGTGTGTTTCTCATCTCATCAACTTTAACAAGAGTTTGACGCATCTGACAGTTCTCGAACCACAGAATGGCATTCCCCAGGAAATAAGTCAATTTAAATTTTAGCTGTAAAGTTAAAGCACGTTTACTTCTCACCATTAGTTAAATATTACAGGTGAGAAAGCAGCAGCTGCCCTAGGTACAGCATGCCTTAGCACTGCCACCCCTTTCAAATGAAGGTTAATGGGCAATAACACCACAAAAGCAGTAAGGATCAGCAGCATTTAAACTCTTGCCATCAACTACATAACCAATTGCATAATGATTTTTTTTTTCCCCCATCCCTCTCCTAAATGACTGTCTGAAAGGGCAGGTATTTTAGAGACGGAACCAGCCAGAACTGATAAATATTGAATGCTCAGCATTTTTAAGAGCTGGGCTATTAATTTAAAAGCTTAACTTGAGCCACCATTTTCTGCTGTGTGTGGTCAACAGTTTTAACGCAGAATCCAGAAGTGTTTCATGAACAGCAAACATACAAAGTCCTTGAAAGGCGAGAGGGCTCTTCGGCCAAAGACAATTATTAAACTAACCCATCCAACACACAACATCTCACAACAGCAATTTTTAACATCAGACAGCAAACCAGGCAACTTTAAAGAGTTTGTACAAAATTTGTGAGTTAAACATAGCACAGTTTGCTGTTCCTTCCAAACCCAAATTAATTTACTTATTATTCGCATGGCAGGTTTACTACCTCAGTGAGACGGAGGATTTCATACTATTAGTGTTGGTTGGCATAATAATCAATAAGTAATTCACACATGGAGAGCGGGTAGTTAAGAGTCCCAGCTGATTATTACAGGTTTGGTCTTTTGCCTGCGAACCTCACCACTGTACAGCGAACTGGAGAGCTGATATTTTCCCATGGCTCTTCGTCCTTTTTCCTCTGGAGACAGAATTATTTCTACATGAGCAGTGCTGTGACTTGTCAACAAGCATATACTGCTCTGCCAAACAAGCCTTGATACTCCAAAACCTCGGCTTGCCACTAATTTGCTGCAGAGCATTTAGTATCCTACTTACCTTAGTCACATTTCCATACTTACCAAACATGGGTACACGGGCAAGAGGAGTATTTTATGAAAGTCTCAGGGTAGTGACGCGTTACATAAAAATTACATGCTAGTGCAAAACCATTGCAAGGTTACTAACAACATAATTTCAGAATTGTATTTAAAATAATCTTTTTTTTGACCCAAAGAGGAAGGTTGCAACAAAGGAGAAACAGTTTATGTAAATAAATGGGGGGGGGGGGGGGGAAGAGTATTTGCAAACACACCTCACTGAAACTTTACTTAAAAACTATAATATAATTGGTGTTAGACAGGTTCCACCATTCCTCACCAATAATATCACTTCTGACATGAGATTTTGTTTGAATTTTCCAAACCATTAAAAGCTAAAATGTTGAAATTAATATCACAATCCTACAAGTGTTTACATAAGTAAACTTTATCGTAAGAACAGTGACTACATGTACTGTTGGTTGGGTCTGTCACACAGGTGACCAGGACTGGGAGAACACAATTTCCAGCAGAAAACAGGAAACATAAAACCTTGCACTTAAAAAAACCCAAACAAACAAACAAAAAAAACCCACGCCAAACATTACAACATTGCAACCAATGAAGAAATTGAACTTTCTGCAAATTAATTTTACATACAGAAGAGCACCTGAGACCTTTTGAGAGGCCCCTGAAAGGTCAGGCTTCCTCAAACAGCAGTTTTGGGGTTAACTTCAGCTCCAATGCAAAACACAGCCAGGAGAGAACACCCAGCCTGCTCTGCTGTCAAAAGGTTCACCATGCCAAACAATGCTGAGTGATAACGTAAACACATTATTTTGCTTTAATTGTTTCCATCCGAGTATATTAAGCCTGTGACAGGCCTTTATATAACTTTTCACATAGTTAAATTTCGGTATAAAAATATTTTTTCCATTTGGGAAAATACTGACCTAGTAATGATTAGGAAACAAAACACCTGTATCTGCTCCCAGGCTAAGCTGTCAGCTGGAGAACACGGGGGGGGGAAGAAAATACTCCAAACTTCTAATACAGTTTAATAGTTTTTAAAACTGAAGACTGCATGACAAAATGTTCTGCAATTACTGGCTTCCAGTTTGTAATACATCTGAGTAGATGGCAGCAGTCACTAGGTTGTACAGCAAGCGATGCACAGGATCACTGAATGACTGATGCCAAAGTGAATCATCAAACTCTCCAGATTAAATGTCAGGACTTGTTTCATTTAAAAATAAAAAAAAAAAAAACCACACACACACACACACCCCCCAACATTATTCATTCCATTTTTCCAGATCACAAGATGAATGACATGCTTGCTGAAGTTCACCTTCAGTAACTGAAATAATAGTTTATGTTTAGCACCCATGAAGCATTGTTGAATGAATACTACCTGTTTTTTTATGCTGATAAGAAATAGCTGCAGGCATGAGCATTTGTTAATCCATAGACATAAAGAACTTAAGCATAAATGACAATCAGACTCCCTAAAAATTAGAGCAGAAGAATCCTCTTTACTAACAGGTGATTAAAAGAAAAAGCATCTGATCAGAGGGTGATGATATTACCCAGGAGATGCTCTCACCAGTGCTTTGAACCTTAGTATCATTTTCCCTCCTCCTTACTGCCTTTTTACTGTGTGTTTCAAAATGCATCATGCTGACAAATAACAACCATTCAAAGACCAATTACTGTTTCTGGGTCTTTTTCGTATAACTTCATCTCAACAGGCTTTTTCTGTACACCATCACGAGCGTAACACCGCGTTGCACAACACTATTTCATCCCAATTCTGTCATTTTATTCGCTCTGCTTTTCCAGGATGATAGCGTGATCTCTGTACCCAGGCTCCCCAATGACAGTGTAAGTGATGTAATCAGTGCACATCTGTGCACTCTACCCAGGCCACCAATGAAAGTATTAAACCAGGTTCCACCTCCAACTTCTTACCAAACAAATACTTCCTCCTTTAACTCCACCTGTTTAACACCTCATCAACTGCTGCCCTTTGATACCTATCATTTGAGAAGGAGCTGGATTAATTTTATGTGAATAGAAACGACAGAATGGAAGCTAAACTTGGTTGTCAGCTTGCTCCAGTTTCCTGGCTGCCACGCCAAAGGTGAAAAGTTCTTCATACGTCAGATAGTGTAGTCCAGCTTCTCTATTTCAGTAATACTCTGTGTGACATTGCATCAAATGGGCTTCCAAAGTCCAGACAGCATTTGTCTGTTACAGACGCCTTCACCCTAAACGATGCTTAAAAAACAAACCCCTCACACGTGTATCATTAGCACTCTTGCCAAAGATATATTTTGTTTAAAATAGCATCACTTACAAATGGCAAACCTATCTGGCAATTTCTGTCTGTCTCCAATCATTCTTTCCTTTAATGTGCTCTAAAGTCCCGCTTGCTCTCAAGGTCAGATTAATAGGTCTGTAGACATACAGATCATCTTTTGCACAATTTTTTTTTTTTTTTAAATAGACACTGTACATTACTATTCCAAAGTCCTAAGACTCAACTATCATTGCCTTCTATGACCAGCTCTTCACCCTCACTATTTTTAAAACTGCTCTTAAAAGATTCTAAGTACATGTGCCCAAGGGCAAAATTCGATTCTAATTACATGGAGAAAGATTTTAAAAGTGAATTAAGGATATAGAGACTGTAACACAACTTATGAAAATATAATCAAAGCATTAAGATAAACAAGTAGCAATGAGAAAGGCAGAAGATCTGATTTGAACCAGTGAACGTGAATCCAATCGGTACAAATAATCAAGGCAACGCACAGCATGGACTATTTTAGGGGGAACACAATCCAAATGTTGTGACTAGGACTCCTACATACTCCCTCAGTACAAATAAGTAATACGATATGTATCCACATGTACCAGGTTCTCACTTCCAGCACTCAGGATGAGCTCCGCAATTTAACAGTTGGCTGAGGAAAGGACTCTGCATTCTCCAAAACACCAGCGTGGAAAACAGCTCTCTAAGACCAATTTTAGATTGACAGCCAAGACTCTGATTTGCATCAAGCGTCTCATAACACCCCAGCCTCGGTCTACAAGGGCTGCGAAGTACCTACTTGTACTGAATCAATTAGGCATCAAAGCAGTTAATCAGTTCATAAATCAATCCTCTAATTCTGTCCTGCATTAATTCACTTGGAAAGGGAAGCGCGCTACACACCACACCCTCCCAAATGGAAACTTCGTTGAAAACACAGGGAAGAAGTCAAGGTACAAAGCATGACTGCGTGTAAACAAACAAAAAAACCACCACACAAAACAAAAACAGACCACACGATGGACAGAGATTTCCTCTCCCCGTTTTTAATCCTGTTGCAATTTGCTGCCACGAGTCTGCTGCCAATGCCACCAGGAGGCAAAGACAGCAGAGAAGCATCCTGTACTCTCTTTGGCTTCACCTGCACATGCTAAACTCCCTCAGAAATTTCTGAAGGTGATGTGGAATAAGGTTGAAGGTGGGTTATTGACATCATCTAACCTTTGTCACCTAAAATACTCAGTGTCTATGTTAGTATGCTTGCCTCCCATACAGTCCATATATAGCAGTCCTCAAAAGACAACTCGTAACAACATTTTACTTAAATTTTTAGATCCCAAGCAGGGTTTAATTTCACAATACCACACATAAAAAGTTTGAGTTTTATTTACAGTACATGTAAGTGAATGTCTGAAACAATACCAGTGCCAGCAAATGTGTCTTTTAGATATTGTATTATATAATCTATAAAGACCTTCGCTAACAAGATTAGGATGAGATTATATATATATATTGCAAAGTGTATTACGTATCAAAACTACTTTGGAAAAACTATTTCACATTGCTGTCCTGGTCTTCTTTCCTCCTTAGCTCCGTCACTTAAATAGGATATTATATATTAAGGAACATTAAGTGACCTACTCAATAATTATTTTAACTCCACACCTAGGTAATTGTACAGCTTTATCTACACTACAAGTGTTCTATGCGTAAGATGCACAGAGGTAAGTGCCAAAAGAAGACCATCTCAACAATATTTAGGAAGTTGCCACTTCCAGTATTTTTACTCCATGCATAGGTTACAGCAACACAAGACTAATTAGGGCCAATTTTTTTCTAGAGTTTGTTTTTAAAGACTTTGTCTATATATTCAAGAGCTAATAATGAACACGCACGACCAAGGCGAAAAAAATAAAAAGACTCTTAGCTACAGAGTGATTTCCACTCTAAGTCATTAGCAGAAAGGAGAATCTCTGTCAAAATGCCAGACCGTCACTGTAGATATATATATGTGCATGTATATATATTTAACCCCATTAAAATTATAGCTATCAGGGGGTTTTTATTTAATTGGAGATTAAAGAGAAAGCAACTTGTGCCAAGTCGCAGTCCTAACCTGCTGTAAATCTTTAGCCCATGGCAAGCCGAGACTCCCAAAGGGCTTCCGACACAGTCTGTTCATTAGGCACAGCACCCTGTACTAGTCAGATGGCACACGTAAGTTAGGAGAACTTAAGTCTCCACAATACTTTCTGGCCTCAAAATGAAGGGCTTTTTTTCTTCAGATCTGTCAAAGATAACACCAAAATCATTTACAGTGGTTTATCTCCTCCAATATCCATGGACAGTGGTCTTTATCCAGCTACTCTTAATTTTTCAGTGTGAATTTGTTGCCTCTGGCCACATCATTCACAAAACCTTTATGTTACAAGACACTACACGAATCAGAATTTCAGTTGTATCTACAGCATCCCGTAGGTCTTCTTAAACCTGAATACTAAGATTTCCTTCAGTGGATGACAGGAGTTCTCTTGTTTACTGACCTTACTACAGAAAAGCAAGACAGCCTTGATGCCCAAAGGGGACCTCGCAAAGCCTAGCCATGAAGTGCTCAGACTTTTCAGATTTGCTGATGTCCATCACTCCATCATAACTTTAAAACCATAGGAAATTTATAAAAAAATAAAGTGCAAACAGAAATCAATGGACATATACACAGTTGTCTCATACAGATTTTTTTTCTTCGAATACACAGGTAAAAGCAAGGAATCCCTTTACTGCAAGAGCTGCCTTCCCCTGTTCTGCAGCCTCAACAGAGGAAAAAATAAATCTCAAGTATTGCTACAGAATCAGGGTCTACAGAGGAGAGGAAGCCCACACCATACAACCATTTCCAAACTGCAGCGGGTCTGCAAAGCAACAGGGCAGAATGTCTTTTCCCCCTCCTCACACATGGTGTATAGAGAAGCTCTCAAATCCTTCTCCAAGAGATCACAGAAACACAGCTGCTTCCTAGAAGGCTGTATAAAGCTAACATGCAGAGAAAGATCTAGGGACTGAGGAGGAACACAAAGGTTAGAAGAAGATGGGAATGGCAGACGTATTTGGATCACGGCAGTTGTGCATGCCTTGAGTCCCATGACACAACCTATGTTTGTAGCCCAGCAGCTATGTTTTTACCCCAGAACAAGATGCGTGAAGTTACATCCACCCACAAAAAAGTGAAAACCTCCCTCCACCTTCCATGACATGACAGAACCTCCAGCCCAGCCATAGTGACTTGCTCTGGAGGATGCTCTTTGTTCTCTGCCACAGCAGGTCTGTGGGCCAGCATCACCAGCAGCCTACCTCCTGCGAGATCTCACCAGCTTTAGTGAACCTCATGGTAAAACACGGTTCACCACAGTTGCTTGAGGAGGCCTGGTATACAATGTTATAGCGTGAGCCACCACACCCTCGTTTCTGCACTCATGTTTCACCATGTTTCTGTCCTAGCTGCCCTGAGATGCTGAAAGATCAGTGGGTTTCAGCAGACTGGGAGCACAGCAAAGAACGCCTTGTCCAGCAGGATATCTCATCTCATGCATACTTCATACTTTCATCTTCTATTGAAAACAAGCAAACCTCAGGCACAGAAGATACTCTGATGCCTTGACCGTCTTTGATCAGATATCACGATTTTCACACAGTGATTTTTTTTCTTTTAATTCCACATGATAAATTCCTAGGAATCAGCACTGAATAGAGAAATTCAGATCACATTTAAACTTCAATTTTAACACACAATATCCTTTTTCATAAGCCTCAGTGAAGATTATTTAGGCATATTTATAGTAACATTAACCACATTTCTTTTGTAGGACAGTATTATTCTCAGAATAGACAAGTTGGATACCAGTTGCCATGCAAAACTGCCATTAAAGCATGGCTTCTAAACCGCCAAATTCTTAAGTAAAGAGTGTCATTATCAGGACATTTTTGAAACACATAACTTGTCTTTGGTTTGGTTTCCCTACCTACAAAACAAGATTAGACGATGAACTGTATTTGTTTGATTCCTAAAATCGTATGGTCATTTATACTCAAAAGGAATTGCACCTTCTAAAAGCTGTTGCTACACCCCAAACTTTTTCAAAGTAAAACACCGATAAACTGGCATGGTGGTACTTTGAGCTTTAGCAGAACTGAAGAAGGGTTAACAAAAAAAAGTAATGCTGGCTGCGATACCATCCTTTTCTTTCAGGAGACACTCCCACAACTTAGAGCAACAAAAAAATCTTTGCACGAAAATATACTACCACGAAACATAGACAAGGAAGTAAAGCTGCTGTCTACCTCCAAGCTACCAGAATATCCTGCACCTCTTTTCCAGCTTGCATTAAGCACAGGGAACCCACATTTTCTTACCCAGAAGCCTTGTTATAGCTCACAGCGACCGAAGCCCTGCAGAGATTTCAATCTGTGCAGCCATCCACCATTCCTCAACGCCGGGGCTGGCACAAGCATGCCCTTACAGCTCGCCCTCTCCCATTTAGCTCCGGGTAAAGTCCCGACACTGCCATACCTGCCAGCCACGGGCCGCACGCACACAGCCACCCAGCGATGGGGCTTAAAAGCAGTACTGGGGAAAAGAAACCAACCCACATCGGTCTCAACTTCAGAGAGGAAGAAATCACTTGCACATCTTATAAAACCAACCAGCGTGCCAACCTCGGGCAGTTCTTCATTTATTCGTTCCCTTTGCCTTTTCATGACTGAACTCCACTGGCACCCTTTTTATTCTTCCTTAGGTGCCGTTAGAAAAGTTACAGGCTATAAAGTCACAGCAGCTTTTCCAGCTGGATCACATGCTCCTATTTTCCCATCAGAAATCCAAATCCCCGTCCTTTCACATTCAAACACCAAACCTGCATAGAAATTGTTATTATGCCATTCACATTTGGGAATTATGCCTGTATTGAGACATTTGCCTGCTGTCCCAGAAATCTTCAACAGTTCAGGTTACTGAGAATAGCTGCAAACGACCCAAGAACTACTATTTTAATTTTATTATGTTTTACATAGCTCTGAGTTTTCTTTGGGCTTACCATACAAATTCAAATAAAACAAGTTAATAAAGTATCAGTGACATCCACGAGGTAAAAAAAAAAAAAGAAAATATTTCCAGCAACATCAGAATGGTTGCTTTAGAAAAAAATGTGCATAGGTGAGAAGTCAAGTTCTGTTTTTGACTTTGAACCACTTCAACACCTCCTCAAAATGATTCATACTCCAGAAGTTGAACAAGGGCATATTTAAACACCCATTACCATTCCCAAAATGAAAAACACCAGCTTTAAAGAATCGCTGCAAACTGGGCTTGTGAGAAACAGACACTGACTGACCCAGATTTAAAGATCTGCCTGTTATGCATTTGAACACAATAAATCAATCAGTTAATAAAAGTGCACTACTGTCAAGCAAGCAGGCAGCAACTATAAATAAATGCATCTGGAAACAGAGTGTATCTTGTACAACAACAAATTTAGTTCCAAATTTTTCAACAAAACCAAAAGCAACTGACCTTACAGTTACACCTGTTCCTAATCTCCATTTGAAAAAAAAAAATTAAAATCACAGAACCATCAGTGACCTCAAAAGTAATTATTTCCAATACATTATTTGGAATTCAATACATTTCTTCCAGCGGACCATCAACTTTGATGTCTGCTCACAATTTGGATACAGTAGAATATTTTTTTTTAGCAACAGAGAAGTCCTTATTGGGAAATAACACAGGAGTTTTCCCTGTATTTTTTCTTGTAGCACTGACCTGTACAGTCAGCATTTCAGCTCCGTACTACTTTGCATCCCAGGTCTTGCAATGGCTAGAAGTCTTTTTCTTGGCATCGCCTTTGCTGATTTCACCCAAGATCAAAGTATGTAACAAAGGCAGACATTGCAGATACTAAGCTCTGAAATCGCTATAAGCTTCATGTGACACTCTCCCCTCTGCATTAATAGGCTATCAGTCATGTAAATTAATCATTAAACAGGCAGGTACACAACTTTGGCAGGAAATGCGCTGCACGTTGCTATGAAAAAGCTTCACAAAGCCATCTTAAAAAGTTTATTTTAGAAAAACTTAAACCTGTTCTCGATTGTAACAAGCAATGAAATCCAAAAATTGTGCACAGGGTGAAGCTCAATCATAGATTTTCTCCAGATAAGGCAATTACATTCAAAGTATCTGGCAACAGTGCCACAATACCAACACTTAGAGCATTACAAAACTGTGAAAGGAAGGATATAATGACACAGGAACAAAGACATCGGGAAAAAAAAACACAAAACAAAAACCACTCAATACACAGCCATGTATTATACCAGCAGCAACTCACCAAAGCTAAATCCACTGGAGGCGTAATTTTTTTTATAGCAATACTAATGACTGAAAAACAGCAGGGATGAAAGCCACCACAGCTTTAAAAGCAGAGTAATTGAAGACACAGTTATTCTTCCACTTCACAATGAAATAATATTAAATCTAACCTAAATTTTCTGAATGGAAAAATAGTTCTCACCTTTTGTATTTGAGTTCATAAAAGGAGTTTACAAAAAATGCTAATTCATCTGTGCCAAGCTTCTTATACTTTGAGTAGACAAGCACCACCTTGGAGACGGATATTAAATTTTCATGCAATACAAACACTGACTAATAAGAAAGTCTTCAAAAGGGAGTTTTCCTAATGTAGCCTTCCTTATTTTGTGTCCTTTCAGAATACAGAAACTAGAAGAGAAAGAAACAAGGTTTCCGAAGAATAGGATGTAGAAAGAGAAGACAACAGAAAAACTGGAATTTTCACAGCTGCGTTCGTACATCCCGCATTAGTCTCTACAGAAAGCTGAGTGGCACTGGCTAATAGTAAAAGACATTACAGGTAATTTTCACCCATAATAGGACATGTAACACCCTGTACCTACACAAAGCAACAACACCTATTTTAATTTTTGCAACACGCAAGAAGCACATCTAAGATGAGTGTTGTGTACACCAACGCTATTTCTTCCGCAACTATAAGCCCAGTAGGCACAGCAGGGAAGGTAGTTTATACATTGGAAAACCCTTGGACCACCTCCGCTACTGTGATCTCCCTTAAATCTCCCTTAAACCAGCTCAATTCCACTTCTGCATTTTCAGAGAACTGAAAATTCTGAATCTGACAGTACTGCAGGAAACCTGTTTTACTGAATTAGGCCACAACCAGTACCAGGAACATCAACTAGATCCTGGGGCATCCTGGAAGTAGTTCATACAATCTGATTCAGAGATCAGCTGCCCTTCTTTAACAGGAATATCGCTCAGCCAATCAGCAAAACATTTCAAGTCTTTCTCATGTGAGATGCACTAAGGCTATTATCAGCCAAAAATACTGAGTCCATTTTCTTTAAAACATTATTCTAAAAATCCACCGCTATTCTGATGTACCAAATTTAGCTGATGGAATTTTCGCATGAAGACTGTTCAGTGTGCAATGGAAGTCTTTTACCACCCCTAACAATTTCATGACTTCACCATCAGGATGGGGCCCTTCAGTTTCGAGAGTCCTATTGATTTCAGGTTCTACAAGACAAGACTGTGCCCTGAATTGTACACATGCAGCAAATCCATCCAAACCCTTGCAGCAACCTGCATGTCTATTAAATAAATATTTATTTTAAGCAAAGGGAGGGAAGGGCATTAGTGATTGTCTCAAGTAGACTCTAAAGGAACTCCACATGGATCAGCCACAAACAAAGCAAGGGAACAAAAGCAGGAAACAAAAAGCAAACCTCATTACTGGTTCAGTATTTCAGTGACTAAATGAGTATTTGATTCAAAGCCATGCACAAAAGCAAATTATCATCTCTGTTCTGTGCTGTAAAATCGATTATCAAATTTTCCATCCCTGCTTTCAAGACACTGCAGTGGTTACACAGGCAGATGTTAGCACATGGCTACACAAGAACAAAGTACTGTAGTAAAATTGTTCCAGTCTTTCTTATGGTGAATTCCAGTTTGCGGCAGCTCACTCTCCTCCACCAAAACCACTTTACCTACAAAATGACATAAATCTTAATCCCATCTTCTGCATTTTTTACTGTATCTTCTCACTGTGCTTTAGTAGACGCAATTTAAGAGATCCTAAAGAACTACTTGCTGAGAACATTTTGAGTGCAGGGGAAAAAAAAAAGCAGAGCTCTACCAGATCAAGAAGCTAATTCCAAGCATTGTGCTTAGAACTTCAAATTGGAAAAAAATTCTTCAAGGAAACCAGCTGTTTAAAAGAGCACCCAAGGGAATCATAAATTAATGCAATAGTACAACAGTTTGGTCAGCAGCAGCATTATCTCAATATATGGAGGATTTTCAGCATGAATCTTCATAGACACGTTAGGCGCAGTAAGCTCATGGTTTTAAATTTGATTGCTCACAAAAGCTTCAGAGAAACAAGCCAGGAAAGTGAAATCCGTCATATGCATTCCAAACGTTATTTAACTTTATCAGGATGCATGATAAAAGCATTGCTGGTCCTTGTTCTTTCGAAAGCTTAAAAAAAAAAAAGCCATTTCTGTGAACAGTGCTAACCTCAGTCATTTGTTGATAATTCAATAATACATTTATGTTAAAAGTAAATTTACTAAGATGGTAACGAACGCCTGGTTGGACATGAGCTTATTTTGGATCTATAATGAGAGAAGCAACTGAGACTGTGAAATAATGGAAAAATCCAGTGCCATGTCAGACAACTTCTGCTAAAGTGACGCAGGCAGCTATTCTCTGATATTCAAACAGACATAGAGAAACGAGAAAGAAATGTCTTTCTGTTGACCACTGCAGAAAAGGCATTTGCAATCAAGTCTGAGGCAGTGATATGCTCCTGGAATTGACAGGCAGAGGAACCTTATCCTCTACCTGCACCATTCCCGGAGGTCTCAAGGCTCAGACATGCTTAGCAGGAAGACAGCAGCTGGACACGATTTACTCCTTTCTCTCACAGGCTGAAACCATGAGCTGTTCAATAATTCCGGTAACTAATGCTCCAACAGTGAAGACGTTTGAAGTGCAAGGATGGCAAGGATGACAGGAAGGATCTAGCGTGCACTGCATTGTCTTACTGTTCTGAATTTTCCACTATCAACTCCTTGCTACAAAGCAGACTGAAAAGTAATGATAAGGAATGCGCTTATCACAAGCATTAACAAAACCTCACGCAAGTCAAATACTTATGCTGGCCATTCAGTGCAAGGCAAAAAAGTATAGAACATCCCAGATATTTCACGGATGAATTTTTGTTCTTAAAACAGCCCTAGTAAAAACATCAGACTGTCCAATAAAACAGTGAGAATAACAATAAAACAGTTAGAATTCGGATGAAATATTAGCCATGAGTTTCTCTCTCAATGAACAGCCTATTTAAATACGTGTACAGATAGACAGAAATATAGATATGTATATGTAGACAGATATATACACACACCTCCTAGCAAAATTGTAAACCCAGGGTTGGAAATAATGCCTCCAAGAACTAAATAAAAGCGTATAAAGGTTCTTTTTTTTCCCCAGTGTGCTCTTTAAAATTGATAATGCTTAAATATTTCCTACTTGAATGGCTTATTATTTTATTACCAGTGCACAACATTTGAGCGAGCCTTTCACACAGCAACATGGAAGAGAAAATCATTTTAAAGCACTATAATGTACTAATGAAAAGAGAGAAACAGAATGGGGATCAGGCACAAATGCAGCACTCAAGTCTAATTTAAGCACTTAAACTGATTTGATTCAAATTGCCAACATCCTTAGATATCTCTAAGTAGTTTCCTGACTTTGCTAAAGCTTTAAACTGCTTCAGGTAGCTTTTTAAGACAATGGCTTTGGATACTAGCTTTTGACTAAGAGTTCCCATTTATTTAAGAACGGGAACTACGACGGTTCTTTGCCAGTTAGCAACTCAGGTTTATCTTCTAGAGATAAAATTCCTCTTCGCTGTAATATTCTTTGGCCAAGGACGCTGCATTACCACCAACTCCTTAATAATGTTCAATCAGCAGGCCATAACTGCCTCCATTAAATTAATAAAAAGGTAGTTTAAAAGATACTCTAACCTTCCCCCCCCCCCCCCCCCCCCCCCCCCCCCCCCCGACATCCCGCCCCAGCTGTCACTTTTCATTGCTAAGCACTGCTTAGCATTTTCAATCTCCCACCTCAAAAAAGTATTAGCCTGAAAGGAGAACCAGTGCTTTCACACACAAAAACCAGTTTTCTGGAATCATTTGGCATTTCATTATACAGTCAAAATATAGTCTGTTCATAGTTTCAGCTACAATCATACATCAAATAGCCCATCAGCGTGCCTGTATACACAATTTGCATACAGTTACTGTTCCAGAAGCCAAGCACTATCCTGAATTTCTTCATCAAACCCTCTACAGCCTCTGACCAATAAATCTACATAAAATAGTGGTGATTTCTTCACCTGTGCTTTACCTCGCTCGGCAGCCCTTGTCTGCCTGCTCACCAGACAGCCGGCTGAAACAACTCAATGCAAGCAGGACAAGAGGTTGTGCTACCGAGCTACAGCAAGCGCTCTGAAGCGACCGCGGTCTCAAAGCCTGCAGCATCCTTTTGCCTGCACAAGGCCGAATGCTGGCGAGTTCACTCTCATGCTTGGTGCTCCCGAGCTCCCGCTGCTTGAAAACGTTATCTCCAGCGTGTTGCTGCAGCTCCGTGACTGGGAGACATCTCACCCCTCCCAGCAGACAGCCTCACAGCAGTAGTCCTCTCCTGCCCAGACTATGGCAGCTTGAAGCCACTGACCTACAGCAGGCTCCAGCCAGCGCAGAATCCCACTGGAGGTTTGTACAGAAATAGAAAACACAAGCGCACCAGGCATGTCCTATATTTTCTATTTCAGCTTCCCATAAAACCAAGATCTTAGTCTTTAAAGAACTCAAGTGGCTGGTTGTGTATCTTAAAAAAAATAAAGTCACCTCAAGCCCTTCATAACTCAAGTCTTCTACGCCCCCCTCCCTCCCTAAGAGCATCACTGATCTGTGCAGAGGCCAGGGTTTTCTCAGAAGCCACTCCTACAACCAAGAACAAGCACTAACGAAACCACATGCAGGTACACTTCTGCTATGCCTCTTTCTTTTTATGAAGCCGCAGCACACACCACATCCTTAAAAAAAACCACCCACTCATCAGCACTGGAACAGTAACAGACTGCGTATCACCTCCCCTTTCACTGTTTGGGTGAAACAAGAAAGAAAACGGTCCACCCCAGGTTAGTTACCTATATTTCTAACTGCAGTCTAAATAAACAGACTTTTCCAATGCAAAAGGCAGGTAGAATACTAGTGGACGGCAACACGAAGCTACAGTGTTCGTTCTTTGCTGCTAACTCAGGAAGATGTGAGGGATTAGTAGGTCAGTGAAGCACAAGTTGTATCAAGACAACCCCAGTGTACAACACAAAAAAAGGTCAAGGCCACAAATACAGCCATCATATACAGCTAGACCAGGAGGGGTAGATTAACATGCCAAATTTAATTACATCTCTCAGTCAAGCATATAAGTACATGGAATATACCACACTTACAAAATAATTTTCACCGGCCCTTCCACTTCCCATTTGTACCTACAGCACCTAGTAACCCTCGTCAAGCCTTTTGAAGTGAAGCTCTTGACAACCATGCACAGAAACACCAGCCCTGCAATGCCATTTCTGACAGGAGACAGAGTAAACTCAAGGCATGTGAAAGTTGTGACTGCAAAGCTCTAAACATTGCTAAACACATTTGTCTGCACCTGTCTCAGAGCTCAAAGTTTAAAAACATTACTAGAAACTTCAACTCATTAATAAATAAATAAACAAACCAGCTAAATAAAACACCTAGAGAGGAAAAAACACCCATTATATTTTCAGCCAAAATTTTAGACCGAAACTTTATGTGAAAAACTAACAAGATCTGTCAAAACAGACAAGGGTGGGGAGGAGGGAAGGCCACAAGTAGTGGATATATACCAATTCTGTTTTACTCAGCAGCACCAGTTTTGCCATTCAGACGAAAAGACTCAGCCTTTATTCAAATCTAGTCCCCTTAAAATGACCAATATCCTAAAACAGTCAGGGAAGTTACAAGTAAGTGGCTACTTCACAAGGCTTTCTCTCAACGAGCAGAAAATTCTTATCATGGCAGTGGCAAAAAACAAAAAAGGAAGTTTTCGACTTCCAGGGCTTGCCTAGCCTGGCATCGTTTCCACACAAACCCCCTTTCAAATTAGCTGCCTCACACATCCATCTACAGACTGTCAAAAAATACAAATAAAAAAATAGAAATCTCAACTCCTAAAGCACATGAAGTATTTTTCTCCTCGGCTTATACATACAGCTCCCCTTCCCCCAAATCTACAGCAAACATCATCGAAGGGTGCTTGGTACTTTCCATAAGGAACTCCCCAAGAAAGCAATCGCTGGCTAAAATAATCACCCTTGTTTCATTTCCTTCTTTTCCAGGAACCATTTCTGCCCAGGGAATTCAGCTAATGGGTGCAGATACATGCACTGGCTCTCTCACTGCCACAGCTGACAAAACCAGAGCAGGTAACCATCTTGGAGAAACCTCTTCCACTGATAATGTGAGTTTATACAGAGAAGCGATGGTGCACTTCCAGCCTATTCCCATGAAGATTTCCAATTTCTCATCCTATGGGATGGACTTCAGACACACAACCCAACCAAGTATCCATCACCACCAGAACTGGTCTCAGCACCACAGGCAATGCACTTTCCAGTATCGCATAACCCAAAGATCACCCTCCTCCTGCACAGACGCCCCTCACCCCCCCACACATACACATGGCCTGGACAAGCATAGAGCCGGGATGTCTCCATCCCCCTGCCCAGAACTATCCTTTAGTCTTTCCCCCCCCCTCAAAAAAAAAAGAAAAAAAAACCCCAAAACCAAAAAAACCCCACCAAAAAACCTGGTCAGAGGCAGGATCCTCACACCATCCCCTGTCTTGTCTGACACACTCCAGCTGCCCAGCTCTGGCCTTGTCCTCCAGCAAACCCAGGAGCTTCCTTCCACCAGGCTGTTACTCCCACTGTCCCTTGCCAAGAGCCAGCACCACTCCTGCACGCACTCCTCTGCCCCAAGAGCTGAGCCTCCCCACACGTCAGCCACCCCCTTTATGACACTGTTTCTCTCCCCCGTGCATACATCTCCCAAATTCACCCTTAACACCCGCTTATACTGTGTGCCACGATGAACTTGGTTAAACCCCGCCAAACACCCCTACTGCCTCCACCCAGCCCTAACACCCGCTTGCACGCCCTTCCTCTCCCACTCCAACCTGCTCCCAGCCAGATCCAGTCCCCTGTCTGCACGCCAGTGTTTTTCCTGTATCTGCCCCCACCCAGGAACTGTCCCCACACCCACGCTGTCCTCCAGCCTTGGCACCCGCTCCTCACTGCGCCCATCTGCCACCGGCCACCGTCACCTACATCCAAAACCAGCCCTCGCTCACCCAGCACCCTTCAGACTTCTACTTACACAGCCCCCAAACCGGCCCCTGCTGCCCCTAATATGTCCCCCTGCCCAATCCCCCCCCTCATCCCGCTTTACTTTCTCTCCAGACCTACTACAACATCAACCCCATCACTCATTCTCACACCCTGTCACCTCCCAGGCTCAGCCCTGCACCGTCCACTGCGCCCAGACCCACGTCCCTGCTCCGAACACGGCCCCAGCCCCTCAGGCCGCCACCCACCCCCCGC
>VZSF01009541.1:0-14927 GCA_013398295.1 Chionis minor
ACTAATTGGACTGTCAGGATGCCACAGCTCTGGGGTGTTAGCTATTGCTGTGAACTCCTTCATTCTTTCCTTTTCCTTTCTTTCCTTCATTTATCTCTTTATGTCTCACTTACTCCTTTGCATCTGCAAACTTGTTGTGGGGCAAATAAAGTTCGTTGGCACTTGACTCCGTTTTGAGTCTTAATTCTGTTCCTGAGAATATGAGCAAAACCTCGCTCCCGTCTTTGACCAGCATGTGACATTTCAATCGGCGTCACGGACAGGATTCTCAGTGGAAGAGAAAGTGCTCGGTTGCTTTGTGAGAGACTCGTGTGTGTGTCTGAGACGTACCTTGGTACGAAGTGAGTGTGGAGTCCAGATCCATAGTTCTGTTTGTCTGCGAGAAAAACAGCTGGAGAAGGAGGAAGTGATAGAATTGAATGAGAGATGAGTCTCTAAGGAAGTTTAAAAAGGTGTGGCCTCCTGAGGGTGATGACGGGGGGAATAGTGATAGAGAATTTATGGTGAGGCCCTCTCAGGATGAAATAGCCCCTTTTTCATGAAATGAGTGCCCGTACATCTACAGATGTTCATGATGTTTCCCCCACTGAAATGGAGGGGGGGGAGGGGGAGGAGGAGATGACTTTTTTGGGAACCTATCATGCTCACCTATCTACCCAAGGGAAAGAATGGGCAAAAAATCATTGGTTCCAACCACAGAGTATAGTGGATAGGATCATGATATTGCAGAAGGAGGCTAAAGTTAAGCCCGGAAAGGGAAAATCCATAATCTGTGCAGTTTTAGGAGCAAGTTTGTCAGTGGCCATGGAAGATAGGAGGCAAAGACTGTGTAAAGATGATGCTGTGGTAGACTCCTTGAAAATGACAGTTAAAATGCTGCGAGAGCAGTTAGAAGAGCCAAACAACTGTTAGAGGAGGAAATAAACCAGAATGCTTTATTAAAGGCAACACTAAGAGAAGAATTGTGGAAAGAAAGTGACTCATCTGGGGAGGTGGAATCAAAGTTAACAGAGGGAAGGATTAGGCAAATATATCCTCAGGAGGATTTGCAGAGAGCAAGACAGCAGAAAACCCTCCTCACATGTATCCCCTAGTCAAGACTGAGTATTTATATGAGGCAGACAACGACGCAAATTGTTACTAAAGAGGTTCCATATACCAGTTAGCAAAATTAAGGAAGGATTTTGCAAGAACTCCAAAGAAGTCCAGAACAGAACACGTTTGGAAAGTGTCTTTGTCAGGAGGAGATGGGATTTTGTTGTCAGAGAAAGAACCAGAAGGATACTGGGGTCCTTTTTAACTACCGGCAACCGTCAGGCCCCACAGCCATCGATGCAGAGGGCAGCATATTGGGCCAGGGGACTGAACCCTTTGGAGAGGGGAGACCCCCTAGCTATAACAGGTACAGTGGGTCAACTGGTAGAAAGTGTACAAAAGGCAGCTTGTTTGCAGGTGATACGTGACAGAAAACTCAAACCTCACCAGGGCTCTCCAGTGATGATGCTTGTGGACTCAGAACGAATGACTCCTCTAATTTGAGGAATTCCTGATTCTCTAAAACCCATCGGGATCCAGCTACTGGGGAAGATACAAAATGCCCCCATAGCAGACAGACTTACAGCCTCCATAGAGGGAGCAATGACACCTGACCAGAGATTGGGAAGGAAAGCATGGATGTGGGGGGAAGTTGCCCAAGAGTTAATTAACTTTGGGAGGAAGTATGGTCCTGGCCAAAACCAGAGCCATAAGAGCTGTGGAAAAGCCGAGGGACAGTCAGCACTGGTCAAGAGAAGTCAGGATTCGAATAGGTCCGATTTATTGATCCCAGGAGAGGGAGGCCCCTAAGTCGACAGGAATGGTGGCAACTGGGGTTCCAGAGAGGTATTCCCCGAGATCTAATGGACACGCTCCCAACTCAGAAATTGGAGAAACTTGTATGGAGATGGTCAAGGTGAAAAGTCAATTTTGAGCCAATCCATAGAGCCCCTCCACCAACAGGCCTCGGGGAAGAAGCCAATGAAATGAAGAGGGTGATGTGAAACTAGACCCTCCATCCCCTGAACGTGAGGGGAAGGTGGGAGGTTGGATGTTTATAAGGCAATTCACTTTAAATTTGAGAGGGGACTTAATGATTACAGCGGCTGTAGGGCCACTGAAAAAAACAGTAACCTTTTAAATTGACACGGGAGTACAAATCACTGCCCTGATGTGGAGTGAGGTGGAGCAATGTGGAATTTTGACTTTGTCTAAAAACCTAATTATCCTAAATGCTTTGGGGGAAACCCAGTCAGTACCTATGGCCTTGGTAACCTTATGGTTGCCCAGAGAGGAAGACCCAGTTGACACCAAGGTTACAACAGGCCCTTTCCCGACAAATCTCTTGGACATAGACATATTGAAGGGCAGACAGTGGTATGATACCCAGGGGAACTCATGGTCCTTTGGCGTTCCTTAGATCAGAGAGTTAGCTGAAACATCCTGGACAGAAGTACACCTATTGCAAATGGCACATATCCTCCCCCCTTCCAAGGTGACTAACATGAAACCCTACCTGTTGCCATCGGGGGGCCCAAGAAATAATAGCCCTCCTGATTGAAGGTCGTAAACAATGAGGCATTTTAATATTCACCCACTTGCCACACAATTCCCTAGTGTGGCCAGTGCGTAAGCCAAACGGGAAGTGGAGACTGACTGTAGATTATCGTCGACTTAATGCTAACACAGGTCCCTTGATGGCAGCAGTGCCTAATATAGCTGAGCTAATCTCATTCAGGAACAAGCTCATCCGATGACGGCCACAGTTGATGTGAAAGATAGGTTTTTCATGATTCCCCTGCAAGAAGAGGACCATGATAATTTTGCTTTCACATGGGAGGGACAACAGTATACCTTCATTCGCCTCCCTCAGGGTTATAAACATTCTCCTACCTTAGCACATCAAGCTTCGGCACAAGAATTACCCAAATTCTCCTGGAACCAGGAGTTACAGTTTGTCGATACATTGATATGTTTTGATAGGAGGAGATCAAATTATTTCAGTGCAAGTGACACAGGGACAGTTTATACAGCACTTAAGACTCTCTGGAACTCAGATACCAGAGGAAAAGATACAAACTGCCACAGATGAAGTGAAATTCCTAGGGATATGGTGGAGAGGAGGGTCAGTCTGTATTCCTCAGGACACCCTCTCAACACTAGGTCAGGGAAAAATTCCAGAAAATAAAAAGGAGGTGCAGCATGCCTTAGGAGTATTGGTCTTTTGGAGAAAACACATTGCGGACTTTGCAGTAATTGCACAGCCCTTATATGACATGCTGCAAAAAGGAGAAGCCTGGGAATGGGCTCCAGCCCACGATGAAGCATTACAACTTTTGGTGTTTGAAGCAAACACCCACCAGGCTTTGGGTCCTATTCACCCCACTGACCCTGTCCAGATTGAGTGGGTGTTTGCATGCGTGGGATTGTAAATGCATTTTTGGCCGTTGTGAGACAGTCTCCTACAGGCCACTCGACCAGGAAAACCAAGCAAATGAGGCCCTCTATAGCCAGATAGGAGCAGTCACATTTTCACAGGCCCTGGTCCTCATGGGGGACTTCAGCCACCCCAGTACGTGACGGAAGGACAACACAGCAAGGCATAAGCAATCCTGGAAGTTCCTGGAATGCATCGACAATAACTTCCTTCTCCAAGTGATGGAGGAGACAACAAGGAGAGGCGCCATACTGGACCTTGTTCTCAATAACAAGGAGGGACTGGTGGGGAATGTCAGGCTCAAGGGCAGCCTTCGCTCCAGCGATCATGAGATGGGGGACTTCGAGATCCTTAGGGTGGCAAGAAGGGCGCGCAGCAAACTTGCTACCCTGGACTTCAGGAGAGCAGACATTGGCCTCTTCAGGGATCTTCTTCGTAGAGTGCCATGGGTTAAAACACTGGAGGAAAGAGGGGCCCAGGAAAACTGACTGACATTTGAGGACGACCTCCACCAAGCTCAGGAGTGATGCATCCCAACAAAGAGAAAGTTGTGCAAAAACACTAGGAGGCCTGCATGGATGAACAAGAAGCTCCTGGACAATCTCAAACTCAAAAGAGAAGCCTGCAGAGGGCAGAAGCAAGGACAGGTAGCCTGAGAGGAATACAGAGAAATTGTCTGAGCAGCCAGGAAACAGGTTAGGAAAGCTAAAGCTCCAATATAATTAAATCTGGCCAGGGACATAAATGGCAACAAGAAAGCCTTCCATAGGTATATCAGTGACAAAAGGAAGACTAGGGAAAGTGTAGGCCCACTCAGGAAGGAAATGGGATGCCTGGTAACCTGGGACATGGAGAAAGCTGAGGTGCTCAACAATGTTTTTGCCTCAGTTCTCAAGGGTAAGGGCACTAGCCACACCACCCAAATCACAGAAGGCAAATGCAGGGACTAGGAGAATGAGGTACCACCCACTGTAGGAGAACACCAGGTCCACGATCAGCTGGGTAACCTGAAGGTACACAAGTCTATGGGAACTGATGAGATTCATCCACAGGTCCTAAGGGAACTGTCAGATGAAGTTGCCAAGCCACTCCATCATATTTGAGAAGTTATGGCAGTCTGGTGAAGTTCCCACTGGAAAAAGGGAAACATAACCCTCATTTTTAAAAAGGGGAAAAAAGGAAGACCTGGGGAACTACAGGCCGGTCAGTCTCACCTCTGTGCCCAGCAAAATCATGGAGCAGATCCTCCTGGATAATCTGCTGAGGCACATGGAAAATAAGGAGGTGATTGGTGACAGCCAACATGGCACCACTTAGGACAAATCATTCCTGACAAACTTGTTGGCCTTCTAGGACAGTGTTAGAGCATTGGTGGATAAGGGAAAAGCAACTGACATCATCTACATGGACTTGTGCAAAGCATTTGACACTGTCCCGCGTGACATCCTGTTCTCTAAGTTGGAAAGACATGGATTTGACCAGTGAGACACTCGGTGAAAAAGCAATTGGCTGAACGGTCACACTCAGAGTTGTGGTCAACAGCTTGATGTTCAAGTGGAGACCAGTGATGAGTCCTCAGGGGTCAGTACTGGGACCGGTACTGTTTAACATATGTGTTGGAGACATGGATGTTGGGATTGAGTGCACCCTCGGCAAGTTTGCGAACAACACCAAGCTATGTCAAGCAGTCGACATGCTGGAGTGAGGAGATGCCATCCAGTGGGACCTGGACAGGCTTGGGAGGTGGGCCTGTGTAAATGTCATGAAGTTCAACAAAGTCAAGTGCAGGGTCCTGCATGTGGGTTGGGGCAATCCCATGTACAAATACAGGCTGGTCAGAGAATGGATCAAGACCAGCCCTGAGGAGAGAGACTCTGAGGTTTTGGTGGATGAGAAGCTCCACATGAGTCAGCAATGTGCACTTGCAGCCCAGAAGGTCAACCATGTCCTTGGCTGCATCCAAAGAAGCGTGGCCAGCAGGTCAAAGGAGGTGATTCTGCCCCTCAACTCCACTTTCATGAGACCCCATCTGTAGTACTGAGTCCACCTCTGGAGCCCTCAGCATAAGAAGGACATGTACCTGTTGGAGCAGGTCCAGAAGTGGGCCATGAAGCTGAGAACCTCTCCCATGAAGACAGGCTGAAAGAGTTGGGGTTGTTCAGCCTGGAGAAGAGAAGTCTCTGGGGAGTCCTGTTACAGTTTGAGAAACCTACAACAATTTACTGTCATTTAGAAAATTATTCTCTCACCCAATGACCCCTCCACACCCAGGAATGGGAATCTGGAAGAAAACAAGGTAGCCTGGGGATTGAAAGATAAACAGATTTAATATGATAGGACTAGATAATTAACAGTACTAAAACTAAAGAACCAATACTGATCCCAATACCCATATATGTTATACAAGGATTATACGCATCCAACTGTATCAGTAGGAAGCTGTGCACTCCCAGCAGCGGTCAGTAAATATCGGACACTGTAAGCACTATGACTTTGGAAGGAAGGGAAGGCCTCAGGGGTTCGGCACCAGGGCAATAAATCCTCTTGATTACCACCATCGAGGGAGAGAGAGCTTCACAGCAAACTTTCTAATTCATGTTGAATGTGTTGTTGATGGTATGAAATAATCCTGTTGGCCAGCTTGGGTCAAGT
The DNA here is from genome assembly GCA_013398295.1 of Chionis minor. Lineage (NCBI taxonomy): Eukaryota > Metazoa > Chordata > Aves > Charadriiformes > Chionidae > Chionis > Chionis minor. The sequence continues at coordinate 6,125 of VZSF01009541.1, forward strand.
GCCCAGGTCTCTATCCTCCACATTCCCGCACCTGGCTAGCATGAAAACACTGATACCTTGGAACCCACACACCATAGCTGGCTATAAAGTAAATATTTTCACAAATTCAGACACTAGGCTATTTTAAAAGCACAGTTTTCCCAAGTATTAGAAATTAGTCCTGTGTTGCTCAAACCAGGACATGAACTTATAGCACCTTTCCAGTCTCCGAAATGAGGCCTCCCTGAAAAGGGACTTTTTACAAGGGCATGTACTGATAGGACAAGTGGTAATGGCTTCAGACTTGAAGAGAGTAGATTTAGAGTAGATATTAGGAAGAAATTTTTGAGTATGAGTTTGATGAGGCACAGGAACAGGTTGCCCAGGGAAATTGTGGAGGCCCCATCCCTTGAACTGTTCAAGGCCAGGCTTTAAGCAATCTAGTTTAGGGGGAGGCATCCTTATGCACGGCAGCGGGGTTAGAACTAGGTGATCTTTAAGGTCCCTTCCAACCTAAACCATTCTATGATTCTACCATTCTATGATTTTTTTTTTTCTGCCACATAAGAGAATTTTAAAATTACTTTTCATGAATACTAGAGGACAAGGAAGACAAGAGGCTTTCGCAGGCTCACCTGATATCTGATATCAGATCAGGTAAAGTCAGAACAGGATCAGGGTCAGCATGCCTGCTACAACATTGTATGTCTTCCGTGTCCAAATGAAGCTATTAAACTTGATGCACCACTCTCAAAGTTGAAATACCTGTTGTCTGTCTCTTTCTTCACTAATTGCTTTAGGTGCACTTTTGTGAGCACATTTTCTGAGTACTAAGTAGTAATAATAGTAATCCTATGTAATTGGTCTTTATTTGAATGACTGCAAATAGCATTACCTGGTTCTTACTTTTGAAGTGCTTCATGAACTCTTAGGAGTCAGGATTTCAATCTATCAATCAGTTTAAAGAAATGCAACCTCCCTTTCCAAACAACATAATGAAGGCCTGTAATAAGCGGACAAAACTGCCAATAGATTTCAGCAAAAAAAACCACTTGAAAGTGAAAAACAGGTTTTGCCTGTTCTCTAGACACACTAGCACATTAAGTCAATTTAAAGACAAACAAGAAAGAAAGAGAGTAAAAAATTACTTATTTTGAGAGTGATTGTTTTTGCATTTGGAAAAACTAAATGTTTTCAAATATTTTATGAATCAATGCAGGAAGAGAACAAATTCAGAACAAATCAAAGAAAGAATTGATTTATATTTCTCTTTATAAAAAACACTGACTTCTTTCTATTGGTGTTGAAAGAACACCAATGAAATAAGGAATGTATTTTTTAATATATATTCTAGACAACAATAATTGAAATTTTTGTTTCTAAATAGCTAGTTAGCTATCACTACATCATCATAAACAGCTATACAATATGCAGCACAATGCTATTCAGACATCTGCTTTATTAAAAATAGAAACATCTCCATCAACTTCACTCAAAGAAAAATTTTATTCCAGTACTTTATTAAGTCAGTGAGTACTACTCCTACAAACTCAAAACAAAATTAGGTTTCATTCCTGCAGTTCACAAAAGACCCTCTGAGCTCTGAAAAAGCTGTCTTCTATTGATCAAAGACTACTAGGAGGACAGACAACGTAAAAGTAAGACATTTCTAGAGAGTTGTCTTCTCTCTTCTCTGTATTTTGTTGACAGAAACCAACAGCAAAGTTCCCATCGACTTCAGATGGGGATCAGCACTGCAGTTAATACAGGCTGACATCGGACATGAGGAAGTCTTGCAAATATCAATCTGAAAGGGATGCTTCCATGGTATCTTCTGAGGCAGATCAGGTCAGACAGTGCAGTTCCTGGGAACTATAATCTTAGATCACCAGAATGAATGGCATATACAACCAGAATGTTGAATTATTCAACAGTCTCAAGCACATGTCAACATAATACCCTGATTCAAAATTCTGAATAACACTAGAGTGTGCAGTCATTCAGCATTACTTTCACTAATAAATTCATTGCCTAGAGGCCATGGATTTACAGAATTTAGCATACTATGCTAGCATAGATTTATAGTCACTCTGATAACCTTTAAGTCAGTGTTTTATTACAAAAATTTCTGTGGGAAGTGCTTATGGAGAATGCAAAAAGCACTTAAGTGCTTTTTCTAGGAAAAAAACCACCTTCATATTGCTAAGGCATAAACAATATTCAAACAACCCAAATTTAAATGAGATCATGTCCATGCATATCAGAGCTACAGTAGTATATCATAAAAAAAAATTATGGGACAACAAGAGTTATTTTATTTTCTAATTTCTGCTTTCTAAATGCTGATTGTTTCCCTAAATCACTGCCTTCAGCACCAAGCCTCAGCAGCTCTGTCAGCATGTTTATTGCTTCTATGACCAGGCTGAGAAAAATTGTAGAACTACAATTTTTTGAGAGAGATATTCCTGTCCATATGAATGAAAATTAAATGCCACCCTCCAAAAGAAACGATTGTTGATGGTCAATGTAATTCTTCACTGCTTTCTGAATTGGCATGCACCATTTAGCTCCCTTTAATCTCCTTTTACGTATTTTTTTAATAGCTCAGGATGTCAAGGTGGACAGACAGTACTGCCCAAACATAATTCTTGTCAATCACTGCAATCCTATCTTGCTCAACCAAAAGAGTATGCTGCTGAATATTTAAAAGACCTCATTTTATCGTTGGATTGGGACAGCAATCCAAAAAACCAAGAGCAAAGAGTTATGGCCAGTCTAAAAGAGATAAATTAGAAGAACGTCTTATGGGAAGACACAGATCTCACCAACATTCATATAGTAAAATGGTGACCAGTCCGAGACTCTTTAGGTTCTGAATGCCACTTCCAGTAGGGTCAAGATCCTCTCTCTCATGGATTTATAGTAAGCTTCAGTGACACTTGAAAACTTTACCTGTTTTGATTTGTTCATGGATGATCGAGGGCAGCATATGGCATAGGTTCATGAATCTCAACTGGAAAAAAGCACTACTATGGTCAGAAACACTGCCACAAGTTCACACAGAATTGATACACACACCATGAAGTTTTTGAAAACTGTTCCTGCTTGCAAAGTAAAATTTCTAATCTTCATATTAAAAAAATTAACTTGTGATGTAAACCAAGTGTGAACTCACATAGATTCATTATGACTACAAACAGGCTGAAAAATACTATTCTGAGATGTAAGGTGCCTTGCTTCTCTTTAGCATAAAACCTGCGGCTTTAACAATTTCCCTGCTGATTTGTTAAGAGGAGGTGAGGGAAAGGGAGGTGTCAATGTATAAGGATAGTAACAGGAAGAGAGGAATAAAAGGGGAGAAAAATTTCACTGGAAAGGAAGGAGAAGAGAAATGGAAAAAATTGAAAAAATAAAGAGGAATTCAAGAGTAATTATTATGATGTCAAAAAAGTAACACAAAATCCAATAATTCTGTTTACTTGCCACCTTTTTGTCTTCAGTCTCTCAGGGCAAAGAAAAGAATCCATCCACAACCACAGAAGTAGCTAATAAGTAAATGAACATTAAAGAAAATATGTGGAAATGGTTATAAATACATGAACAACTACAGTGAAACTCTTAGGAGAACATTTAGGTCTTCAACAAAGCTCAATCAGTTAATAAACCTAAAGCCTGAAAAAATTTGCTTATAGTACTTTATCATGTTTAGAAAGTCCATTACACATTCTCCTTGGTGACAAACTCATTAGAATGCCCTAACAGTACTTAAACTGGCAACCCCCACCAGCATTACTGGATTTATTTTTTTTTAAAACCTCCCACTATTCCTGATAGTTGGACATTTTTTCCTGGTTTTCTAAACTTATTTGTGGTCACTTATTTGCTCATTCACCACAGCTGTTATATAGCTTAACTAGCACTTTTCCCTTTCTAGAGGTCATGTCTTCACTTTGTTAGGCCAAACAATCCATAGTTTTTCCATATTTGCTCATAAGAAGTTGCACATTCACCTATGCCTGTACAAGACAAAACTCCTTTTTCTTAGACACTGCCTAATAAACACTCATATACTAGAAAAAAATACAGTATGCTAGTAAGGAATCCTGGGTTCTCATTGCCCCTTTTCTTGCAAACATCCTTTTTCATAACTGTTGGCTCATACTTTTTCTGTTATCAGCTGTTACACTCAATTCCTGTACTCTTCTGCAATTTCCAACTAAACAGCATTCAGTTAATAATGGACTTTCTTCCAAACACTCCCTAAGCAGTTGACCAAACAGTTGTGCTACTAAATTTCATCTCATACCTTGCAGACTATTCCACAAGGTGACCCATTTTTTCATCCCTTTTTTTGATGATGCTGACTAACTTTGTTTTGTCAGCAAGCCTCATTAGCACTCTTCTTCCTGTAATGAAAATATTAAATTATATTGGTCCCAAGACTGATCACTGAACAGCGCTACCTGTAATTTTCCTCTAACCTGAAAATTTCCTTTTCAGAAGAGGTCAAAGTAATTTCCTCTTTGACCACCTTAAAGTTTTTACAAAATATATTTACAAAGAAATGATTTGAATTATTTTCAAACATGTTACGTTTCGTTAGTTCATGAGGTGTTAAGGTGTTTGTTTTAAATTCATAACCCATTATTTTCACTTCTGTATTTTCTCTTTCCTTAAAAGTTTCCATTAAACTTGCAAATAGAAAAGAACAGACTAATGCTTTTATTGGTTTTTTCCTTACAAGGTGCTGTAATTTGGCAGAGTCCTTTATTTAATGAAAGGTAGAAAACTACATGGAAAATTTCACTTTCCTAGGAAAAGAAAAAAGCAGGGAAGGGCTCCAAATCCTTTTATGTGCTCTTCTGAAATACACGCTATCACTTAAAGCGAAGCTTGCTACACAGGTGAGAGAAACATGGGGCACTTCTTTTAGTAGTCAAGGGAAAAGGTCAGATATCCTGGTCTGAAAATGCTCAGTTGAGTTTTACTTCTACCCTGAATGGTGGAAGTAAAAAATATGAAGCAATTTTCATATTCTAGCACTGTTGTAGGTTAGCTCCTATTTTCAGTACTATTATCCTAGATGAAAATTGATACAGAAGTTTAATCCAGTTTTTGGGCATTCCCTAGACTACTCAAAATCTCTAGGTTCACAGGATAGTAACCCTGTTTCTTCCCCTTACTCTTTTTATTGATGAAGTTGAGGAACATTGAGGGTTTTGGTTCACTTGTTTTGCCAAGTCAGACTCAACATTCAGCAATCCTTACTTTACTCCTAACCTTCCGTATATTTTAGATATAAAAACTAACCTCAGAAAGCTGAGAGAATCTTTTTCCATATCTGAAGACTTCTGCTAGTCTCTGGCTTTGCTGCAGCAAGTACTTCAGGCTTTATATTTTGTTTAATATACAAATTTTAGCTATTTTGCATATTTGGTCTAACTACTTTTCAATGTATTTAACCCCATTCGACTGTAAAAATTTGACCTCTAATGTCTGAGATGTTATTATTTTGCAGCTGACATACTGGCCTCCTTCTGTTTATTCTTTATTTACAGTGAAACAATCTTTAATTATTGCAAATGAAATATTTTCTAGAATTGGTTCTTCTATATCACTCTGTATCACTCATTATTTATCAAAGTTGAATCTGAAACGATCAACACCTTTTGTCTTTTAAGTGAATTTGAAGAAACGTTAGCTATCACATCATCAAATATCCAGATGTACATCACAGTACATTTATTTTCTAATCATTTGATAAATTTAATTCTCCCATAAGTCATTCTATTATACTCCATTAAAACCACTCAACTAATAGCAGAATGACAGAGGTCTGACCAATATCCAAATCTAACACAACCCTCAACATTTTTTTTAGTGGAATCTTCCTTACTGTCCCTTTTTGAGGTAAAACAGAACCAACTGTCTGATCAGTAATTTTACTTTGCAGTTAAGTCTCTTTTAACTAACGGCACACTCTGAAATTAACGGCATATTCTCCAGTGCCTGCTCACAAAGTGATAAGGTCTGACGTTTATAGTTAATACCAAGCAATAGTATGCAGAGAGGCTCTTCCTTATACTTATTCCTAAAACAACCAAGGTCAACTAACTTTGTTATGTGCCCCATTCAAGGATTGGAAGCAGAAAAGCATACAGGGATTGCGCCTGTGGGAAGAAGCGGACAGGACAGGTGACCCAAAACTGACCAACAGGGTATTGCATCCCATCTGCCTCATGCTCAGTATAAAAGCTGACGGATCAAAGGGGCAGCCCTCTTTCTTCAATGGCTGGCATCCAAGGAGGACTCTGTTTGTTTGTCTGACTTTGATCCTAATCTGTGCATTCCTGAATCTAAATCTGGAAACCCGTTCCCATCCATCGCTGAGTCCGGTCTGGGATTTTCTCAGTGCCTGCCAGTGATGTCATCATCGTCCTGGGAGCTTAATATTTGTTTTGTATATAACNATTAACGGCATATTCTCCAGTGCCTGCTCACAAAGTGATAAGGTCTGACGTTTATAGTTAATACCAAGCAATAGTATGCAGAGAGGCTCTTCCTTATACTTATTCCTAAAACAACCAAGGTCAACTAACTTTGTTATGTGCCCCATTCAAGGATTGGAAGCAGAAAAGCATACAGGGATTGCGCCTGTGGGAAGAAGCGGACAGGACAGGTGACCCAAAACTGACCAACAGGGTATTGCATCCCATCTGCCTCATGCTCAGTATAAAAGCTGACGGATCAAAGGGGCAGCCCTCTTTCTTCAATGGCTGGCATCCAAGGAGGACTCTGTTTGTTTGTCTGACTTTGATCCTAATCTGTGCATTCCTGAATCTAAATCTGGAAACCCGTTCCCATCCATCGCTGAGTCCGGTCTGGGATTTTCTCAGTGCCTGCCAGTGATGTCATCATCGTCCTGGGAGCTTAATATTTGTTTTGTATATAACCTATAAATTTATAACCTGTACATTTATATTATTCATTATTTTCTTATAGATACTATTATCTTTTCTTTTTCTTATTAATATTTCATTAAAGTAGTTTAGTTTCTTTTCAACCTGTAAGTCTCTATCTCTCTTATTCTCTCACACTTCTCTTCTGAGAATCATATCCCACTTTCCTGCGAATTCCTTTGGTATTCCCATCTGTTTTCAGAATGTCTGCTTCAGAAAATAGGTATTTTCTTACCAAAGTTATGAGATTCAAAATATTTGAAACAAAGCACCCACAGATACAAAATACCAACTTCATTCTCTGTCATGGAGAATTTGAAAAGCCTGCAGTTAGTCCAGATCTCAGGGTTTTTTTTTACGAATGCAAATCCTGCCACCAGCATTTCCGTCTGGTCCTCTGGCACAGCCCCTGGGCAGGAAAGCCTTGCCAGAGACCCCAGCCGGCAGGAAGGTGTGGGCAGCTGGCTGGGGAGATCACTGGAGAGGATGGCGAAGAGAACACAGACCCCATTGAGCAGACAGAAAGAAAAGAAAAACCAACTATATACATTTAAAAGGCTTTTACGGGATTCTGGAAATCTGTACCTGGGGTTTGCCATTGCCCTTGATGGTAAAGGCGCAGAAAATTTGGTTGTCAGGATGACACTGTTCTTCACTCCAAATGACAGTGCAGGACTAACTGAAGTAATTAACAAGTGAGTTTAAGCTGATTCATGAATATTCTTTATTGCTCACCACTTGAAAGATTTGTATTGAAAGCCTGTAAAGCTATATCAGGTTTTAATTCTCTAAGAATGTTACTTTCTACCAGTTAAAAGGCACCACTAGTGTTATAGAGGGTCAAGTCTCCATGATAGTTTCAGCTGCACATCATGCTAGGTAACCTTGAGGTAATCAACAGCCATCTAAGAGTCATAAATATGTCTTTCAAGAGTGAGAGTAGCAAATGAAGAACCATACATATTACTCTACCATTAAAAAATAAAACGAAATATAGCTCCACGCTTGATGCAGTTTTACATTGTCAGCTTTCTTTTGTCACCTCGAAAGCAAGTCACTGAATATATTTTGTTAGGGAGAAAAGAATTCTGAATCTAGCTTTGTGTGATGCCTGCTTCAAAGGGAAAAAAACCTCAATGTATCTTTCATTCTTCATCAGAAAAGACACAAACAGAGGCTGAAAGCTGCACATGTTAAATAACTGTCTGTTATAATGATGTTGCAATCATCATATGTCTCCATTTTCTTCCTACTCTGTATAATTAGACATAATTGCTCGTACATACATTTGTGATTGAACTGCCAAACAGAAACATTTGCAGTTTGATTATCTTCCATGTTGCTTCACATAACATTTGAAATACTGCATTTTATCTGAACATTTTAAAATAGATGAACAAATACTTCAAAACATCAAAGCTGAACAGCTATTTTTTACAGTTGGTTTATCATTGAAGTAAGGTTTTCAGTTCCAGTTTCATATTGTTCATAACATTAAGTAGTGTCATCAGTTTGTTACTTCCCACTAATGTGGTTGGTAGTGACCCATGAAATAACAGACATTTTCATTGAAGGACTATATAGTTACCATTGCTTAGCTCATATTTACAAAATCCAAACATACAAAAATTTTTGCTCATTAAACACATTACAGAATAGTTACTAATACTTGAAGATCTGAGATAGACCTTACACCATGAGACCATTAAATGTCAATGCTCGTGGCTTTGATACAGAGGAAATAAACAAAAATATGCTTAAATTTGATAGCTAAACCACGCAACTAGTGGTTAAAAATCTGCTGTTAGAATTCAGAGGTCCTTGTCGGCCGGATCCTTCCCACAGGGAAGCCTGCTGCCTCCCTG